>CM034360.1:116060720-116173631 GCA_019925275.1 Mytilus edulis
ATATAACTCCCTCTTATATAAATTCTACCCCCCCCCCCCCTTTAAAAGAGGTAATGATATCAATAAATCTGATATATTTTTTCCCAGTATTTCAGGCGCAAAATGATTCCTTTTCATAATCATTTTTTCCCACACGTTCGAACACCGTAAAGTACCTTCATAATGTGGAAGAGTGATTATTATTCTGAAAGATTTTTTTTTAATGTAAAACACTCTACCACAATAATACACAATATTTCAAACTTTTTTTTAGAACCAATAATTGAAAGTACAAAAATCCGAACATAATTCAGAACTGTCAGTTACGGAAATTTTAAGTATCGTTCATCATTGTAGGTAGTGTTAAAACCAAGTGGGATGATGGAAGCTTCAGCGCAACTCAAAGTAAGAAAAAGTTTGATAATTAATTTATAGCTGATGTTGTGGTTCTTTTTAATTGATTTTATTTACGCCATAAAAGGAAATGTGGGTTAAACCTTATATTACACGATTCAGAGACGATCACTGTGTTGAAAGGATAGTGATCACTGTAGACGAACTGATTTCACGCTTTAACCCGAGGCTCTCAAGGTCTCAAGAAAGTATAAAAGTGTAATCAGTGTTTTAAAACATGTCATGGATACATCAAACGAAAATTTTAAATTATGTTCTAATTCGCCAAGCTTAACCGAACATAAATTATTTAGTCAATAAAACTCAACACATGTATACTATAGGAATGAGCTCTCCTTGTGAGTAGCACACTTTAATACTTTATTTTTTCTTCAAACATCAAAAACATATTCATATTTTAATAGTCATTCAAACGTCCATCTGCATCTAATAACTCATCCAAGAAAATCACATAAGTTTCCTCAATACAACAAAAGTCCGTATCGGGACTCAATCCCACTAAAAATCAAAATCAACAACAATCTACAAAACACAATAAATACATTATTAGTACAATTTATCTTGTCACATCATTAAACTGTCTAACTCAAATCTATCAAATGGGTGGGGTGGGTGGGGGATTTGTGTATAACGAAACGGAAGGTATGCTACTCGGTAAAGGCAGAACGTCGAATAACTGGTTATAAAAATATCTTATATTTATAATAAGATTCTGCACGAGAATCACGATCTTACCCTCGTACAAACGGGTAGGATACCTGCATTGCGACATACAATAGCCAATCAAATCATACAATAACATTAAACCAGGTATGCAACCATGTGCTCATCAACACGTGTTGAACATAAACAAACACAGACATGTGCTTCCGATACTATTAATAAATATATTTATCCATGTACTATTAAACGAATTTTATTTTCTTCAGGAATCGTAAGATTTTTTGACTGATTACGGATTTTAAAACGTCCAGTAACAAATATTACATTTTAATTTATAGTAGCGACATAACATGTTAATGATATATGCATATATACTGCTTTATATTAAACCAACACACTGAGTCGAACTTTGATATTTGATCTGGGCAACAGTCTTCACACGCAGATACTCCACCATACTCGAGAACATTATTCGGACTCGAGTGTTAGGTTTATTTTTTCACTTAGTCTGGTTAAGATAATGATCCCCGCTATAACAAGGCAATCAAACGTTGGACGGTTGAGAATTGTACAATTTTACATGTAAACATAGGAAAATATTTTAATTATGTAAGAATAAGTAGATGTGATATGATTTTCAATCTGACGACTTTTCATCATGCAAAGACCAGATGAAGTTATAAGTGATACTATTAGAACAGAAAAAAACCCGAGAGTAAGCAAAGTATGGACACATACATGTATCAGATCGGATACAAATAAAAAACATAGAATGAACGGTATATAGCTAGATCGCAAGTGTTACTTTGTTTAGTAAAAAGGGAGTATAGTATGGTTGAGACTATCACATACATGTAAATCGTTACTATAGTGTCATTTGTGAATTAAGGATTTTATAATTTTATCACTCGATTGCTACTCTATATACTTTAATCTTTCGACACAAAAGACGTTTACACTGGCATGTGAAACTGGTCAAATTCACGAAATAAACTTTAAAAAAAGCAAAACATGCATTATCTCTCAACAGTCAAATACGGTATATAAAAAGTTGAGCAAGCCTCGCGCTTTAAATATTGAAATTTAACCGTCTCGAGTGGAGAAATATCGTAATACACTTGTTGCAGTGATAGAATCTATAGTTATCATTTTCTTCCCACTTTATTCTTAAAAAGGAAGCTGGCCTGCTGTTCAGATGGGACATGCACAAGCAGGGCAGTGGTCAGCGCCTAACATGGGAATGGCATACAATGGACAGTGGCCAGCTGTAACTGACGTACAGTGGGTATTTGTACCGTTCTATCAGAACAATGTAGGAGTGACGTCACAACGTTCTACTGTCCATAAATGGGATGATGGGAGTACGACTACTCATGGTAGGCATCTTTAACACACACATTGTACTAATTATGTTTATTTTTAGCATGCACCAGTGCTGACACATTATAGAGGGTGGTAAAGGGTTATTTTTGTGCAACGTGTTTTGCCATTTCTATTTCACGTGCAGCCGTAAAAAAGATTCGTTATACACCGTGTTTCGTAAATGGCAAATAGATCAACGTTCAAGACATTTTAATTGTTCGTTCATCGTGAAAAGGCAATTCTATATCGTTTTCTTTCGTGCAGATACTTATATATTAGGGAGCTACCATTTGATTTTTATGGGGGGGGGGGGGGGGGGGGGGGGGGGCTAGGATGAAATTTGAAAAAAATAGGCAGGACAGGAGTTTTGAGTAAAAAAAAAAAGGCAGGATGAGCAACTTGGTAAAAAAAAAGGCAGGATGACAATTTGTGTAAAAAAAAAAGGCAGGACCGAATAGAGTAAAAAATAAAAAGGCAGGACAGAGATTACAACTAAAAAAAAAGCAGGACAAAATTTTTCATCCTACCCCCCCCCCCCCCCCCCCCCCCCCATAAAAATCAAATGGTAGCTCCCTTATCATTGATCATCTCAACGAGATTGATTTTCTCGCCTGAGCCGGGACGGCGAAAGCAAGAAATGCAATCGATTTGAGATAACCAAAGATAATCTGTTTATCGATATTTTACCTATGACGAAGTTGTCAATTTCATGTCAAGTTCGTTAGCAACGCCACGTGCCTCCTTAGTTTCTAGCGATAATTTCCATCACAAGCGAGTAGCATGATATGAAAAACTATCACAAAAGACCAAAGGATAAATGCACAATATAGTGATTAAACCCTTTACGCCCTTCATTATATTTTACATAACGTATATAAAAATAAATACAAACGAACGCACAAATAGAATATTTATGAAAATTGTCGTTTGTACAACTTAATTTCTTCGCTATATATGAATGATAAATATAACCGCAAATAGAATAAATGAACTATTTTGTTGCAGTGCATGTTTTTCTGTGACAAAAATATTTTATGTGTTTACGATGTTACACGTACATGTATTTGTATTTTTCCATGGCGTTGTTAGTTTATGTTCGACTTGTAAATTTAAAAATCACATACATTCCCTCTGTTCATTTAAGAATTGAATGCTCTTTTTTGTAAATTTATTGGGGTGTAAAAGCGTTGACCGAAGTACATTTTGTATGAAGCGCGCAAGCGCTTCATACTAAAAATGTGCGCACGGTCAACGCTTTTACAACCCTATAAAGTTACAAAAAAAAGCATTCAATACTTATAATTACATTTTACCTATAGGATCATGAAAACACGCCTTTTATCAAGTTTTTATTTCATTTACCTGTGCACTTTATTTTGGGACTTCGTGTCATCATGAATGAAAAGTTGCATTGTGTCATTAATTGATCAAGGAATATCACGAGATTGCTAGTTAGCCAATCAGAATAACGTAGACAAGACAAGACAAGACAAATACTTTATTAGAGTCTCACCTCAAAATTGACATACATTTATAAAATTACAGTAATATTTAAAACAACATGAGCCACTCTAAAAAGAGTTATGAGAGACTATAAAATTTCTACAAAACACATTATTATCTACAATTATATAAAATACCTTTTCTTTTTAATAATACATCATAGCAGATTTTGGCTAAAAAGTAACACACATTTTCATCAGTGAATAAAAATTTGAATTTATCATCATCAGACAAATTAACAAAATCACAATTAAAAGAGCTAGCATGTCTAAATAAAATAGCTCGTAAATCTGCATATACTGGGCAGTTAATTAAGACATGTTTCTCATCTTCAATTATGTTATTTTTCTTACATTGCTCATTAAAACATAATCTATTGTCAACCATAATGCCTTCATATCGGCCAGTTTCTATTCTCAGAGGTGCAACACCACATCTAAATTTAGCATATACACTCTTATATTTTCCAGGCATATTAATACATAAATATTTTTCTTTATTAAAACATTGCTTAAACATTCTATACGTTCGCAATTTACTTCTTTCATTGTACATTAAGTCAGAGTACCACTTCTCTTTATATCTACAAAAATTTTCCTTTTCAATTTGTTTAATTGTATTTTTATCAATAGAAAAATCAGTATTACATAAAAACTCCATATCCATTTCTTTAAATTTCACATTGACTCTATAATTCCAATTTCTAAATTTACTATTACAGCATTTATTGCCCCATAAGAAAACCTTTTTATTAACTCTACAATGAGACATTTTAGTAAGTCTCGACCATAATCTAAAAATACATGTCCACTGAGATATAATACTGGGCATCCAACCCATATCTCCATATAAGGCTAAGTTAGGGGTGTATTTACCCACACCCATAAAAAATCTCATTGCTCTATTTTTTACAGCATTAATACAAGAAAAATCCTGGTGACCCCAAATTGAGGCACCGTATTCAATGACAGACATAACAAGTGTATCAAAAAGTTTTGTAAATGTATCAAATTGAAAACCGCCATTAGCTTTACATTTAGCTATTAATAAACCTAAAGACCTACTTGCAGATTTAGCTACTGCCTTAGCCATACAATTGTAGTCTAAAAATTCTGACAACAGTAAACCTAGATAAGTATAACTAGGAACAATTTCCATATCATTATTATTAAGTACAAAAGTAAAATTTGTCTTTGGTGTAGACTTAGTTCTGAAATGTACAATTTTTGATTTCTCTAGATTTACAACTAAATCATTTTTACAACACCATATATTTAAAGTATCCAACATTTTTTGTAGATCTTTCTCATTTTCTGTTATAAATACAAGATCATCTGCATAAAGTAGTACACAAATTTTTTCATCATCAATTTTTACTCCAGTATCTAATTTTTTAACTTCATCTACAAGGTCATTAATAAAAATGTTAAACAAAATTGGAGACAGAATACACCCTTGTTTCAAACCACATTTAACCTCAAACCAATCAGTAAAATTACCATTTACTTTTACACATGAATATACATTTCTATAAAGTGAAAGAATAGCATTTAACATTTTACTACTTATACCTAAATTTTCCAATTTACCAAAAAGCAAATCCCTGTTTATCCAGTCGTAAGCTTTTTTAAAGTCTATAAATGCTACAAATGTTGATAATTTACGCAATTTACGTGTTTCTATGACAGTAGTCAAAGTAGAAATATGGTCTACAGGCCTCGACAATAACGCTTGTCCGATTGTCCGGTACCAGAGGGAAAAAAGGTCGGACAAGTAAAAGCTGTATCAAGCTTGTCCGTCGGGACAAGTGCAATCATTCTGCAGAAAATAAATTTAATCCAACTTTGATGAACAAAGTAATTATTAACAAAAAACAAGAAAACAAATATTAATTTGACATGTTTCTGTTTCTGTTTATTCAAATGAAAAACCTTCTTCTCAGTCAACATGTTTACTTGCATGCAATCGATAATTTTTAACTGGTTCTTTGTCAGGAATTTTTTTAAAGGTAAAAGGTATAAATACTATTCTCAGAAACCAGTCTTTCTGATACAAATCAATGATGCGCTTTGTAGATTAGGTAACTTTACAGGACAGTTCGTCACCTCCACAGGTTTAGCTCCAAGTTTATTAGACAGTTTGGCACCGTATTTACCATAAAATTCTCAAAATCATATTTGATCATAAGTAGAAAGAAAAACAAGATTGCAATATGGTGACCTAAAGTTGTAAATTTCTGTGTCATTTGGTCTGTTGCAGAGAGTTGTCTCATTGGCAATCAGACCTTATCTTCTTCTTTTTGTTGATTGCATTTGAATAAACTTTGTTCAACTTAAAAAAAAAAAAACAGGATACAAATCCAATGAGTGTGCAGGCCTATCAGATGGTGCCTCATGTACAGAGTCTGATGAGACTATCATTGATGAAAACTAGAACCTAAGTTTCAAAAGAAATACATCAAATTTTGTTCTTTTGTTTAAAATTCGTTTTGTTCCTTTAATCAACTTAAGATGTAAAAAGGTTATTTTTAATAAAAATGTTTTGGACAAGTAACAATTTTATTCGGACAAGTAAGTTTTGGTTTGTACTTGTCCTACTGGACAAGTTGAAAAAAAAGTTATTGTAGAGGCCTGGTCTATAGTATTTCGTCCCTTTCTGAAACCATTTTGTTCATCATGAAGAAAATTAAGTTCATCAAGTTTAACGGTTAGACGGGAGTTTAATACACCACAGTAAAGTTTATAAGATACAGGAGCCAAAGTTATTCCACGGTATGCCATAGGGTCTCTTGGATCTGCAGTAGAGCTCTTTGGAATCGGAGTAATGATACCTTTCGACCATAAAGCAGGTATCTTACCAGAGTCAAAGCAAATATTAAAAATTCGAGTTAAAGCTAACAATGCAGTTTGATTCTTAAAAAGTTCAACCGTAATTTCATCACAGCCAGGCGATTTACCATTTTTTGAAGACAACAGTACATTATACACTTCTTCATATGATATAAAGCTATCAAGATAATCATCATACACATTTTCATTACTATGAATATATTCAACATTATTAAGATTATTTCTATTTAACATATTAGAAAATTCACATTTCCATTTATCTAATACTACATTTTTATCACATGATACTGACTCATCACTTAATTTCACTTCCATTGGGATAAAACTTCGGCGTTCACTACCAACTCCTATTTTACCAATTTTCCTCCAAAATTCCTTTGGATTATCACAAGACTTTATTAAATCTTCTTGTAAGGAATACCAATATTTTCGTTTAGAACTTTGAACGGCCTTATCGAATATCCTACGTTTATTCACAAATATATGTCGCAACTCCCGTTTATTACGCTTAATTTTACATTTAATCCACACTTTTTCGGCTTTACACACTTCATTCCACAATAAAGTAAGTTCCTCATTCCACCATTCTTTTTTACACCTTCTTCTTTTATTAATATTAAATCCATTTGATAGAACAATATTTTTAGCCGGTAATTTATTACACATTTCGGTTTTAAAAGATTTTCACAAAATTTTCATACATATTATCAATATTACTTTGATCGGCAATTGAATTTTCTAAAAAACAAATAGCATTATCAATTTCAGCGATAGTAGATTCTTGACACAACCAATCTTCCGGTAAATTTCTTGTATCATATTTTTTCTTTGTCTCAGAAGTTCCTCTTGTCTGTGTATTTATACAGCAATTTGAGTCAAAATTCAAGGTTTAATCCCAAGTTAGTAATGAATGATCTGGCATAGCTTTCGTATTATAATGAAACATACATCTAATGTAATTATAAGATATTAAACTTTTATACTGCACTCGTTCTATTTGAGCAATCAAAATGCGTTGACTGTATATTTCTACATGTATGTCATATACAGTCACTGACCTGATATCACTTGTCCTCATGAATATCTAAATAGAAGTTGCCGAAATAAATTTTAATTATTCATACGACCTCTTCAACCTGTTCTTGTTTCCAATGCATACATGCAACGATGTGTTGAACGACTCAACCTTGTTTCTTTTGCAATTATTGGAAAAAAATATTTAATTTGTTAATATTTTTTGTTTGCAACCTATAAATCATTATGTTTTATGCTTATGGTTGATATTTTAGTCCATACTCAAAACGATTTCGTTCACTATCTAGTGTGGGTTTCAACATGTAAAATGAATGTACATTTCATTGTGTTGTATATTTCTCCGCGAGCATGATATGAGGCCTTTTTAAAGGGGATTTTCCCCAATATTTAAATCAAATAAATAACCTTAACGCATAAAACAACAATTGAAAATGTTTTTTTAGATTGCAGTATAAAGACAATAATAGTGCATTGACTTCGGCATAGCCTCGCATTTCACCGTTTCTAAGCCTCATCCTTATATCGCGTTGATATGACAAGTCAATGCACTATTATTGTCTTTGAATCAGGTTGAAGTAAACCGGCATAAGAAAGTATACAGGATAAATACAGCCCCCATGCGATGAATATATTATTATTCATTACAAGAAAATATTTGATTTTTAAAACATGGTTCAACGGGAATTAACTCTGGAAACTTTCTGTTTTAATTATTTTTTTAACTTTTCACTGTAGATACAATATATATATATATATATATATATATATATATATTATATATATAGTTCTATATATATATATTATATATATAGTTCTAGCCGAAGCATCTCTTAAGCAATTAACGTAATTCCATGCCTATCCCCAAAAGTAAATTTAAAAATCAATTGGTATCTTCCGTCTCTCTACACCAGATATAAAAATTGAATCAGGTTGAAACAAGCACCGTGTATCATCAGTAATGCGGGTATAGGTACTAACCAAGCGGGCATGATCGATATTGACCTTATAACGTGACGAAAATCTTGGTTTTGCTTCATCAATATTAAATGTACATTTCTGAACATTTAAAATTCCTGCTCCCAAGTAATTTTTGCATCGATTTTTTCCTATCTGTAGAACAACTTTGATATTCTTATAAGAACAATTAACTTGTTTATGTGCAAATAGTTGTGAATGTCAACACTAACTTTCAATTTCGATACAGTTGTCAAGACATTTACATGTTTTATCTGAAAAAAAGCTAATACAGGGCATAAAAGTAATAGTTACAAATCATAAACCTACCTGTGATTACCCATTCCTCATAACTTTTGGGGTAATAAATGAGTATGAAAATAACGTTTTTGTGTACGGTGTACAGCAACTTAACTATGCACCGTACAGAAGGATTTATGTGGTCAGCTAAACACCGTACACAACTCTCTTTTCGGATTAAAATATCGAAAAATAACATATGTATGAAAGATTTCAATGCCGATTATTAAAACAGCTACACTTATTACACACACACAGTGGCCTTCTATCAGAAAAAGAGTTGCAATGAGTATAGAATTATATCGGACGAGACGAGCGCCAACTTCTTTGACAAGTATTTGCACCTATTTTTATTAATCGTTATTGTTTTTGGGAAATAATGAGACATCTCGTATCATCAAACTACGACCAAATAATTTCTTAAAACAACAATTATGTTTAGATTTAAGTAAACATTCATATGATGTGAACAAAACAAAGATTTTCGTTACCGTGTAAGGTCAAAATCGCTCACGTCCGCTTGGTTAGTACGACGATACACGGTGTACACCATCCCGCTAAGAAGATATAATACATTACCAGAAATTTTTTGATTTTTAAAACATGGTCCTTTATAGCTTGTTGTTCGGTGTGAGTCAAGGCTCCGTGCTGAAGGCGTTACATTGGCCTATACTGGTTTACTTTTATAAATTGTTATTTGGATGGAGAGTTGTCTCATTGGCACTCACACCACATCTTCCTATAGCTATCAACGGGAACTAACTAAATATTTCTGTTTTTTTATTTTTTTTATTTTTCATCGTAGATACAGTATAGTTCTCACCGAAGCACCTCTTAAGCAATTAACATAATTCGATGTCTATCTTCAAAATGTAAGACATATCAAAGTTTTTTAACTAATGCATTGAAAAATTTACATTTCTTGGATTTTTTTAGTTACAGGAGCGGCGGCAGTGGCAGCTCCAACAGCACGTGCAAAGGGTGGAGATTGATATACCAACTGTCGGTAAATAGCATTCAATGTGTTGGTAGGAAAATTTTGAAAATAACAAATTGAATTAAAAGTTTATGTGTAAACCTTAAATTGTTTCTCTTCTAGGGGCTAAATCAAATGTTTGCACAGGTCCTAAGTCAGGAATGATCAATCTGATGTACAGTGTTGTTGTCATTTAATGAATGGCTTTTATTTATTTTGAAGTTATTGAACCATAAAATTAATTTTTGACTCTTCACATTGAATAATCCGCGAAGCGGATTATGTTAAATGTGAACAGTCAAAAATTTATTTTATGGTTCAATAAATTCAAAATAAATTATTGCCATTCATTATAAATAAATTTCTATCAAAAATAATGCTCAAAGATATATATTAATACCAATAACAACGTACACAGATGTTTGCGTATGAATACACAACGTTAGAGTGGGCGTGTCTCCATAAAAATTGATAACATTGAAAATAAAGCCAATTCTTTTAGCCAATCAGAAGACAGTAAATACACCAAATGTATTTATTTGTTTATATGATTTATAGCATTACGTTTTTCTCGTTTCTCGGTTTTTTTATATAGATTAGACCGTTAGTTTTCCAGTTTGAATGGTTTTACACTAGTAATTTTTGGGTCCTTTATAGCTTGTTGTTCGGTGTGAGCCAGGCTCCGTGTTGAAGGCCGTACATTGACCTATAATGGTTTACTTTTATAAATTGTTATTTGGATGGAGAGTTGTCTAATTGGCACTTATACCACATCTTCCTATATCTAGCTTTGTTTCAAATGGTTAAGTAATCAGAAGACTTAGTCTGGTACAGAAAAAGCTGTAAAAATATGAAGAAAAACAAAATGACTCTTTGATATGTTTTAGTAAATATTGATATTCAGTTTGGTACTTTAACTGATTTATAATTAATTGAATTTACATGTCATGATTTATGTTAATGTATTTTTTTGCTACTTTTTAGGTACTCCTATCATGCATATTGCATGAAACATCGGAACTAAGTTGTAATTCATCTCAGGAATATGTGCAGGGATTTACGTTATTATTAAACTTCTTATCAAATGAACGATTTCTTTCACATCAGATACCAGCCGCCTCACACGACAAAACAAACAATCAAAACAGAACAAAACATACAACAAAACAAAACAAAACAAAACAAACAAACAATCAAAACAGAACAAAACAATCAAAACAGAACAAACAAATAAACAGATCAAACAATCAAAACAGAACAAAACAAACAATCAAAACAGAACAAATCAAAACAAACAAAACAGAACAGAACAGAACAAACAAGCAGATCAAACAAAATAACACATATAACATACCGCGCCGAAGTACGTCCATTATTCATTTTTCATTATTCAAAATTCAATAATGAATTATGAAATAGTTCATTATTTACTTTTCAATGTTAAGTGATGAATAATGAATAATTATGTTTCAGTATGCATGTTGAATAGTGAATAAGAAAAAAACAATGACTGTGACACTATATCCCGTATTTCTGAAATCGTCATTTTGGTGTTATCTAACGCATATTCAAATTAATATATATCAGAAAAAAATCAAAACTCTTCTTTTTTAACTTTAATTATTGATGAAATTAATTTTGGAGGATGAACTAGTAAGTTTCTCTTACTATTTATTTCAGAAAGTGTTGATTCAATGCTTATAACGGTTTTAAATGGGTTCTACAAAGGACGTATATGTTAGTTATACGTCCTTGGTTTCTACAGAATACATTCAAATATTCATTTCAATATGATATAAAAATATTTATTATCAACTTATATTTTAAGAGTTATTTGAAAGTTTCTGTTGAGGTAATTATTATTCGATTATTGATTATTGATCGATAGCTTGAGTCTGGTTGTAATTATATGTGTTAATATATGCACTTGTACACAAACACAGACTTGTCATCAATTTTGTTTATGACAAACATTTTGGTAAAGTCTCTATTAAAAGACATAGCACCAGAACGAGTGTCAAGTCCGTGGTTTTTGTTCGGAACCTCTTCCGTGGTTGTCCAGTCCAAAGAGAGTCGATTGATATTTCCTGTCCTGTTTGTAAAGTAGATATTTCCCTGTTGATCAGCGGCAATTCCTCTTATCGCTTCATCCTTCGAATAAACGAGTGTTCCGTCTTGGTTCATACAGTAAAGATTGTAATCAGTTTTCACTGTTATAAGCTGTGTGACTTCGTTGTACAATATACGCCAGCCAATCGGA
Organism: Mytilus edulis; assembly: GCA_019925275.1. Lineage (NCBI taxonomy): Eukaryota > Metazoa > Mollusca > Bivalvia > Mytilida > Mytilidae > Mytilus > Mytilus edulis. The sequence continues at coordinate 116,073,016 of CM034360.1, forward strand.
TGTCTAGAGTCGGGGGAAAAGTATACTTTGCAAAATGGATCCATCAGTCTTCAGTATTTTGATTCGAGAAAATCCTCCTACGAAAATTTGATCTTTTACAGCAGTTATGCTATAACAATTAAATTCAACATCTACTTTTATATCGAGTGTGAAGTTTGTAGTGTTAACGAACTGCACTGACTTCTCATCGGGTATTGTAACAACTGCTATATCTGTTTCCGGTATCACAGCGACACCACATGGTCTGCTAGAAAACTTGATTTCCGTCTCAAAATCTTTGCAATTTCTGTAAACAAAGAGTTTAGGATGGTTGTATTGATAATTGCTCAGCAGTAACTTATTATCTTTAGTAACAGCCACACCGCACAGTTCGTACTTTATCCCAGACTTTAGAGTTATTTCCCTTTCCTTTTCGAATCCTTCAATTCCTCTGGATTTATCGATAAAGCTTTGCGCTTGTTGTAATTTCCTTGGATTATCATTCCACTGGATTTCACATGGTCTGGTCGTAGTAACTTATTTCCAAAATGGTTCTGGGGACATATTTTGGCTTTCTTCCAATAATACGTTAATTTTTTGAATGTTGGATATCATATCTCGAACTTTGTCCTCGAACCTTTGGCCTGTTGATGTAAAGTTACAAAAAGTAGAGTGTCTGACCCATTTTCCTCAAGAAAGCAAATTTTATTCTCACTTTCTTTCAATCTTGCCAATAACTTTGTAATTTCTTTCCTTTCTTCGTTGATAACTGCCCCATGTTTCATCTGAAGAGATTTTAATTCGGTTATTAATTCATTTTCTAAATCAATATTTTCCGCCAGTATTTTCGCTTTTATTGTACCCAACTGTTTGAGTATACCTGCCTTCTGTTGTGTCAGTGAATTGATGTTTGCCTCCCTGTTATGGTTCAGCTGCTCTGACATCTTAGTAAGATGGTTCATTTCTTGCCTTATATCGGTCAATAATGAAGATCTTTTCACATCTTTTGATGCAAGTTCTAACGACATTACATTTTGACATGCTTTATGGCTACTAGAAACGCATATTCCACAACACAAAACATGATGGTGTATACAAAAATAATCTATTTGCATTTCCGGGTGATCCTCGCAATTTTTTCTTACAGACGACATGGCGGAGGTTGTCAATATATTAATACCACGTGATCTGAAATCCTTTGTACGGACGTGTGAGTCTGCGCAGTCGTTACATATATGCCAATCGCTGTTTGTTTACCTTCTGCATAGCAAGATTCATTGGTGAAATCTTAGGATCTCTGAAAGATTAAAGTTAATTGCTATTAATTATGGACGATAGACGTAATGGATCCATGACATATAGCTTTAATCTTCTGGTTTCTCTGCTTACAAATTTTGCTTTGTGAAACGGCATTGAATGACAACTGGGTCGACTGACTTATAGATATTGGTACAAGATGACTTATTAATTTGGGACTAATATACATTTTGGTCCAAAATGACTTTTAACCTTTTAAATCAAAATATTTAAAACCAGTATTTTTAGTGCATGTACAAAAAAATGTATGTATCAATTATGCATGCATGCAGTGTTTTATGGAAAATTGTATGATTGTCAATCAGACCACATGATCTTCTTTAAAATATTTTTACAAACTGGTTTCTCGATATCGAATAGTAATAAGAGCCTTGAAATTTAAACGGTTACTTTCGTTGCTTAAATATACAGTAAGTATGTCAGTCATTATTCATGTTATTATCCCGCTGACAGAACAGACTATGCCAATCTATCGATGGTGGTTGTTCATTGACTGTTTTTGCTCAATGTATCATGGTTGAACACCACAAGAACTAAGTAAAACACAGCAAACACATACTGTAAGCTTAACATGCAAATATTCAGATGGTAATTCGAGCCTCTGGACTGTTCAACGGACAATGTCGTGTACGGAATCGAATGTACTTTGTTTGGACTACTTTATGTTGGTGAAACTCGTCAAACTTTGCGTAAAAGAATGAATCAACACCGGTCTGATAATAAAGATCTTCAATTCAGGGTTCCTTATAATCATTTTAATCAACCGGACCATGATCCTTCTTTATCTATGAAAGTACGCATCATTGAGAAAATTTATCACCACACAAATAGCCCTGTACTAAGTACTCCTTTTCGCAAAGATAGAGAACATTTCTGATAAGGGAATTAAGGACTGCAATGTCATATGGTTGCAATGATAATATTAAAGGAGTAAGAAATGTGTCAAGTCCTGCCTGCAGTGATGTTTTAATGTAATGAGTTTATTTAATACTACCTTACGACAACAGCGTGGTCATGGGCAAAAACATTATCATCGGCCTAATGTAAAAAAGCCTTCCAAATCTAAATCACCCTCTGGGAGCTTTGATGACCTTCTTTCACATATTCATCATCCAATAGGGTTACATAACATAAGAATCATTCTCTTTTCACTGCAAGTTAATTTTCTAAATCGTTTGAGAGATTATGCACTTGAAAAAGGAGGCACCAATACATTTTCTGCAATGAACAGACTAGTCAGAATTATTTGTGATGGAGCTCTTTTCTGTCTTTTCAAACCAGTAAGATCGGAACCTTTACATGAGGAAGAGAGGAAATTCCTTCCTGTTGATTTTGCCAGTAGAGGAATTGATGCAATCAATATCTGCAACGTTCTACATCACAAGGAGGTAACATCTAAAATTCCTAGTTATCTTCAAATTCAGTCCGTTTTCAGAGACAAAGAGGCCATGAAATGTCTATCATCTCTTTATGTATAGTTATAGTTCCTGCGGACAAAGCTTCAAATCATATTGTCTTTGTATGTAAATCGTTTTACTACGAATTTCTTGTAAAAGAATTGGGTATAAAGGAGCACTCAGGTAATCCCACATACAAAGACATATCATTTGACAAGGATGAGATTTTAGCAAATCATAAGTCTTTCATGGCTTCAATAAAAATTACATTGAACACCAAATCGGAGGACTTAACTTGTTTGTATTGGATACCAAAGCTTCATGAAATTCCGTACAAACAACGGTATATTGCTGGTTCATTTTCATTTTCCACTAAAGAATTGTCCATTAGATTGACTAAAATTATATCCGCAGTGAAAGAGGGTCCTCAGAAATACTGTGAAACTGTTTACTCGCGTAGTGGTATTAACCATATGTGGATTCTTAAAAATTCTAAAAAACTTCTAGACAATTTTAAATCTCGGTCTTTTTCTGAAATCAGTTCTATCAAAACTTTAGATTTTTCAACCCTGTATACCACCATTCCCCATGTGAAAATGAAAAATTGCCTAAAAGAAATAATCCTCATTGCCTTTCAACATGAAAATGGTAGCATACGCTATAAATTTATTACTTTGGGATTTCATAAGGCATATTTCGTTAATAGTGACAATCAAAAAGGATAATCATGCTACACAGAAGAACAAGTGGTCTGTATGCTGGAATTTCTTATCGACAACATATTTGTTGGGGTATGTCAAAGAACGTCTCGTCCCTTTTCTAAAAAAAAGTTCATCGGAAGGTACCAAGACCTTGTTGGTAAATATTTCGTATCAAGTTCACAAATAATACATGATGATCTTGATTTATAGATTCTGCGTACTGATGTTGTTTATCATCTTAACAACGTGTGTTATTGTTCTTTCATTTGTCTTTGTTCTATTAATAATATTACTTTTGCTGTTGGATTGTTTTATGTGATACCCATTTAACGTGGCTCGGCATTTATACATCCCATCAACGTATTTGTATTGTCTTTCATTTTTTGCTGGTGTGTTTTGTATAGGGGACTTTTTGTATTTCTTTGATTCTTATAAGATCTTATAACGTGACTCTGTACTTTAAAAGATCCCGTCAGTATGCTATTGTTCTATTTTATGTCATTATGATATATTTCTATTATGAACAAGTGTGGACACAGACCAATGTGGATAATATGTTTGAATATTTGTCGGTTTTTTTCTGATAACAAAAAATCTGTTTTCCCCATAGTGTTTCACAGTGACAGCCATCTTCAATATCAGACCAGTACCAAACACTAAAAATGTGTAGTGTTGGTTTTTTTTTCAATATCTGGGTTTTATGTTCAAGATTATCTTGGAGGAGACACTTTTTGTACACAATGTATGGATTACCAAATGATTCTGTTAAAATGAGATCTACTACTTTGCTTTTGGATAAAAAAAAAAAAAAACAACTAAAAATTAGTAGAGGAACACATAAGCTGCATTTCTACATTATATGTAATTTTGATATGCAAGATGGTTTATAAGAACCTGTATGTATGTTCTTCTCGGATGGTTCTAATTATGTCCATTGTGGTGGGCATTTCTTACTTGGAACACTGTAGTCTACGATCATACCAGTATCATTAGTGAAAGATTCCCTTTACATGTTCGACATTGTTTCTTAGATGTCTAATAGTTCAAAGTGATGATAATACCTGGCATGCACATGGGGCTAGATGAGCAAGACACTACAATTCAGGCTAAAACTAAGGGGTAGGTTATTTAATTCAGCCAAGGACCTTGGATGTCGCGGGTATGGTCTAGTTTGCCTTATGCGTTTCGTCCATATGTATGAATGAATAACCAGTTGCACTCGGGACTCTTCAGTAGATAGTGCAAATGGTTAAAAAGGTGACAAAACCACTTTGCATCATATTCCAGGTAGCAATGTTTGGTATATTTCAATGTACTTTTTTTTATTTGGCTATCTGGATGCAAAGTATTTGTTTCAAATGCATCTAAAATAATTTAATCTATCTTAAACTATTCATGCTCAGTGGATGCTGCTTCAATAATTCCTGGTGATGACAATTTCAACGATCTTACTGTAGTTGTTTATATCAGAAAGAATGCATTGGCATAACAATGAACTGAGCTTAATGCAAAGCACTTTAATAATACACTTAGACAGAGAGCTCAATCCAGTGATATACTTCTTGAACACCAAAAACAAACATGCCTAACTGCACGGACTTGGAGTTCCTGAAAATAGACATGTAAATTAATTATATAATATAGTAAATAAAATATCTATGTACATGTATATAAAACTCAAATACAAATATATAAAAATACAAATTTCTGATAAAAATAGTTAGTAAAAAGCAAGTAGATGACACTACATGCATAAATAAATACATCCTGAGTGCCTTTCTCTTGAAATAAGTACAAACTTCCACCTTATCTTGGTAAACAGGTGAAAAAAACCATTCAAAACTAAAAAGTGTTCAGTATCTATTACCATCACCACTGAATCAATACATTTGTATTAGTACATGTACATGTATTTGCATCAGTGTAAAAAATGTGCTAAAAAGTAGTAAATTGTTTACTAAAATAAATGTATAATTTACGCTTGTGTATGGCTGTATGTAATTGTTTCGCGGCTACATCAATATTCATAGCAGTGAAAAAGTTTTTCTGTGGATAAATATATATATATATAATATAAATATAATTATTTTCTGTGACTGTATCTTACATTAATTTGTAGGATCCTTTACTATAGATAATTTAGCTGATCTGTAACAATAACATCTTCATGCCTTATATATCATGTACTGCAGTACGCCGTTAGATTAAAACTGACGTGGAAAGGTAACATACGGCCAGCGAAAGCTCTTTTTTTGAGAGCCCAGGTGGTCGTGTGGTCTAGCGGGACGGCTGCAGTGCAGGCGATTTGGTGTCACGATATCACAGTAGCATGGGTTCGAATCCCGGCGAGGGAAGAACCAAAAATTTGCGAAAGCAAATTTACAGATCTAACATTGTTGGGTTGATGTTTAGACGAGTTGTATATACATTATGTACACAGCCATGTATCACCATCATTGATGGCGATCCGATGGATACATCTGTTGTAGGGTTGTCACTGACTCAGACGTACTTATAAATATAATTATTTTCTGTGACTGTATCTTACATTAATTTGTAGGATCCTTTACTATAGATAATTTAGCTGATCTGTAACAATAACATCTTCATGCCTTATATATCATGTACTGCAGTACGCCGTTAGATTAAAACTGACGTGGAAAAGTAACACACGGCCAGCGAAAGCTCTTTTTTGAGAGCCCAGGTGGTCGTGTGGTCTAGCGGGACGGCTGCAGTGCAGGCGATTTGGTGTCACGATATCACAGTAGCATGGGTTCGAATCCCGGCGAGGGAAGAACCAACCAACAATGTTAGATCTGTAAATTTGCTTTCGCAAATTTTTTGGGTCTTCCCTCGCCGGGATTCGAACCCATGCTACTGTGATATCGTGACACCAAATCGCGTGCACTGCAGCCGTCCCGCTAGACCACACGACCACCTGGGCTCTCAAAAAAAGAGCTTTCGCTGGCCATGTGTTACCTTTCCACGTCAGTTTTAATCTAGCGGCGTACTACAGTACATGATATATAAGGCATGAAGATGTTATTGTTACAGATCAGCTAAATTATCTATAGTAAAGGATCCTACAAACTAATGTAAGATACAGTCACAGAAAATAATTATATTCATAAGTACGTCTGAGTCAGTGACAACCCTACAACAGATGTATCCATCGGATCGCCATCAATGATGGTGATACATGGCTGTGTACATAATGTATATACAACTCGTCTAAACATCAACCCAACAATGTTAGATCTGTAAATTTGCTTTCGCAAATTTTTGGTTCTTCCCTCGCCGGGATTCGAACCCATGCTACTGTGATATCGTGACACCAAATCGCCTGCACTGCAGCCGTCCCGCTAGACCACACGACCACCTGGGCTCTCAAAAAAAGAGCTTTCGCTGGCCATGTGTTACCTTTCCACGTCAGTTTTAATCTAGCGGCGTACTACAGTACATGATATATAAGGCATGAAGATGTTATTGTTACAGATCAGCTAAATTATCTATAGTAAAGGATCCTACAAACTATATATATATATATGTACAACTAAATAATTATAACTAATTTTATAACACTCATTAGTGTGTTAAAGTTACATTCTTAGACACTTATATAATTTAATTTAGTAACTGCATCATTTTATATACAAACTTATCCACACCTAGATAGATTGAATGTTGATTGTTGCTATTTTAAGACACTATATGTACAACCATTGACAACTAAATATATATATAATATTTATATACATGATATACACAAGGCTGGTGTGGACAAATGGACTACATCTTGACATAAGGTCTTTGCAATTTTGATAAATATATACATGTATATACACGAGGCTGGTGTGGACACACTTGCATGGATGCACAAAATATCTAGATACATGAAGATAGAGAGAGAAAGGTATTGATGATTTTATACAGAGTTTTATGTATTTTACTTTCGAAAAAAAGACATTCCAATGAAATGGATGTATCAGACATGTCAGATGCTGAAGCTAATCTATTTAACTCTCCCAGTCATCCATTATGGAGTCAAAGTCTCGTGACAGTACTCATTTACAATTAAAACCATGTCTAGTAATTCATCTGATTCAACAAATGCAAGTACTGTGAAATGTTTCAAAACAGTCTATTAATTGTGAAGTAATTGCAGGTCTCCCCATTTATATAAGGTATAACAAATTGACAAATAATTAGATGACCATTAGTCCAAAGCGAGGTGTTACAGAAAAAAAATAAAATAGCTAACAAATTGACAAATAATTAGATAACCATTAGTCCAAAGGAACGTGTCACAGGAAAAAAATAAAATAGCTTTTAAACATGGTCAAGATGTCATAATTATTTGGCTTAGATGACCATTTGATAATTTGGGGGGCCAGAAGTAATATTTTCCAAATTTAATACTCATTTTCATCTGTTATGCTTATTTTCTTCAGTGGACATGTGGATATGATATTCATTTTCAAAATCATCATCCCCAAAATATCAAATAATAATCCCCTTTCCTTTCAACTTTAATATACCTATATGTACTACCTCTGTACCTTTGTCTTCAGATCTAATCCTCTTTCACACTGTTTTTGTTGCTCTCAAGAACATATATAACTATATTCAGTTTAGCTTCTACAGATCCCTTATCTGGGATCTGGGAAATGTCCTACTATAGTGAGAATTTCTTCTTACAATAGATAGGGATTTTTGTTTTGGTGTCAAAGTTTTGAAGCTATGTGTTAAGGGGAGGGGGTCATTATGTGGTGAAAAATTTGAACATACCCTTCAGCTGATAAACAATGGCCGTTCCCTAAGTTTAGCTTCTAGATACCCCTCTACTTAATGAGAATTTCTCCTCGTGTAAGGTTCTAGTTTTCATTATTAAATCCGACTGAAAACATATGAAAAAGCATTCCGACCTGGGAGTCCTTGCCTTCACCTGTTAAATCTGACAGTCAAGAGACACTGGTCCACTAAAAACAATTTCACTGACGGCAATCGATTGGGTTTTTTTGTTTGGGGGTCAAAATTTGAAGCTATGGTAAGGGGAGGGGGTCATTATGTGGTTCTGGTTCATAATGTCTTTTTTTTTTGGGGGGGGGGTGAATAAATTTGAACATACCCCTCAGCTGATAAACAATGACCGTTCCCTAAGTTTAGCTTCTACAGACCCCTCTACTATAGTGATCATAATTTCTCATTATTTAAATCCAACTGAAATATGAAAAAGCATTCCGACCTGGGAGTTCTTCCTTCACCAGTGATAAATCTTAATGTCAAGCTGAGACTACTGTCAAGAGACAGATTATTTCACTGGTCAACTGAGAACAAATTTCACTGACGGCTAGAAATGTTTGCATATATACTAATGCTTACCTTTTCTTGGATGCAAAATATCCAAAAGAAATGATAAATGTTCAGCTGGCGATATACGATGACCTAATTTTGGGAGAAAATATAAAATAGAGAACTCTACCAAAATTTCACGGAGCTGAATTTCCGGATTATATAAATCGAACGTTTTGGAAAATCTCTCAGGTTTCCCACATAAAACGCAGGTGTCAAGTTCAGAATTTTGAAACAAAAAGATCATTTCAGCGATACAGGCCTAATTTGTATGTATGTGTATGTGTTTCGTGTCAACCCCATAACAAATTAAAAGTTTTCAAATAATACACTTCCGCCCGCCATGATCCAGTAAATATATATTTTGTTATAAGTGTAGTTAATTACAAAATACGTTGAACCACAAACGTCAAAATCATTCAATCGCGTAGAGGAATTAACTATTTGTGGATTTTTATAAATTCTATATAACTTTTGGACTATTTTAAATCTCGGTCTATTTCTGAAATTTATTCTTACATACTTTTATTTGTTAACCCTGTATGCTAACATTGCCTATGTGAAATTTTAAAATTATTTGTATGTATATTGAACGACAAGTATATGTGACGTATAAAAAATTTTTTGTAGATAGATGTTTTTGTGTTCTGTTAAATTGTCCCGTTTAAAATTGTGACACGATTATGACTGCTGTACCCATATTTTGACTATTTTTATTTATTGTGTCTGTTTAGTTCACGCATTATTGTAAATATAACAGAATTTGATGAGACTGTCATCAAAGTGAGAGGGTTAGCGCTATAAAACCAGGTTTAATCCACCATTTTCCACATTTGAAAATGCCTGTACCAAGTCAGGAATATGTAACCATTATGTCATTATAATTTGATTGTACACTATAGAATATCTGTGATTCAAATGAAAACATATATATTCTATTTGTCATCGCTACAAACCAGTAAAAGTCTAAAATGGCCTATTTCTGTACTCGACTGTACTGATTTTTACTCGATCAGTCTGATTAGGTCTGACGTATACTTGACATTACTCGACCCCAATCTTAACGTTTCAAAATTGTAAGCCTAGTACCTTTGATAACTATTAACACTATAAGGTCGATGGCACTACTGATAGACATTTCGTCCCCGATGGTATCCCTAGCCTAGTTGTCAACACTTCGGTGTTGACATAAAATTAATTTAATGGTAATTTGTGGGTTCTCAATGCTCTTCAACTTTATAATTGTTTTGCTTTTTAAGTTTGATCGAGTGGCACTGATTAGTCTTTTCTAGATGAAGCGCGCGTCTGACTTATACAAATTATTAACCTGGTACCTTTGATAACTATTTACCATACTCGACATCACTGATTTGTACTGGACCCTTATCTTTGCTGATGCAAATATTCTGAACTATAACTCGACCCGTCTTTAACAGTCTTAACCGATTCTCGTCATGTAAATAAAGGCAACAGTAGTATACCGCTATTCGAGATTAAAAAATCGATTGAGAAAAAAATAAAATCCGGGTCACAAACCCAAACTGAGAGAAACGCATCAAATATAAGAGGAATACTGGGACCCAACAGAAACACAACATTAAAATGTAACTTACACAGAAACGAACTACAATATAACAATGGCTACTTTCCTGACTTGGTACAGGACATTTTAAGAAACAAAATAGTGGGTTGAACCTTGTTTTGTGGCATACCAAACCTTCCACTGTAATGGCAATGTTAAACATAACATTAAAATGACAACATTATATGACAGGACTACAATACACATAAATGGGAGAAAATATAGGACATAGAAACACACGAATAACAGCTAACAAAAGGTATCAGGTTTAAATTGTTATACGCCAGACGTGTACTCGACCAATACTTGATAGTTCTCTAACCTTTTTTTTTATTAATCCTCCTCTCAAAAATCAGTATTGAAGAAAACGTTACTAGTGTATTGATATGTGGTAATATATATAACGATCAATGTTATAATTACAGATTGCCTACCACATGTAAAGATACAAATCATTTCACATCTTACTGATGAAGGAGATTAATCATCCGAAGTATTTAAAATAAAACATTTTTTTTTAATGATTTCAAAATTGTTTTTAGTGATGCTAAGAGTTTTGTTAAATTATATAAATGAGTGTATAATAGTTCCTACATTGATGAAATTTAATAGATAAATACGGCAAAAAGCTCTAGGTTGGTTAAAAGTAGGTCAAGTATGGTTCAAACTAGGTCGTGTATGGTTCAGACTTGGTCAAGAATGATTAAGACTGCGTCGAGTATGGTTTAGACTCGTCTAAAATGGTTAAGTACTAGTCGAGTAAAGGTCGAGTACAAGTTCGAACTGTTAAGTATAGTATAAATAACTGTTGAGATATTACAAGTAAATTTCAGAACAATTCAGACTGGTCTGGTAAAAATCAGTACAGTGGAGTACACATTTAGGCCATTTCAGACTTTTATTTTTGCAATCAACTGTTATTTCAACAACTCTCATAAAACCATGAAAACTTTTATTGGTTTGTAGTGCATAAACACAATGTCATCATTATTTGGTTGACCATTATAGAAAATTTGTGTTACATATGACAATATATATGTAGGACTCTTAAGTGCGATGTTACTCTCAAGTATGGTCACGCTAAAGTGTGATGGTGTAACGGGAATGTGGTTCAAGCAATGGTTTTCGTTTGATTCTGAGTTTAAATTATTTTTTTCGTTTATTTTTTCATTTATACATCTTTCCTTTTGAATGGTTTTACACTGGTCACGGTACAACCCCATACAGCTTGTTATGCGAAATGGGCCAAGGATTTACGTTAAAGGCCGTATGATTATTAGTTGCATACAATAATGATATAAAGTCTTGGAAAGAGAGTTGTCTTATTGGCAATTATATGATGATAAAAGGATTTATCTTTAAAATCTACAATTTTAAAGCCCGTTATCCATTGGGTACAAACTCGAATATTTTAATTTGGGCAGGTGGTGGTTCACTGTTGGGTATTTAACATTTGTGTTGATTAGTGATACTAGCATTTTATTGGATATAACATGTTTGGAGCTTATTCCCATCGTGCTGTCTTTCATGATATGGGGTCCTTTATTTAGAAATAAAAAGATTTTGTTGAGAATAGATAATCAGGCATTAGTAAGCATTGTGAACAAAAGAACATCAAAATCAAAGAGAGTTATGATATGGATAAGACAACTAGTTTTTCTCACTATGAACAATAACATACAATTTAGGGCACAACATATTGAGGGTGAGCATAATGCAATCGCAGATGCTCTTTCTCGATTTCAGGAACAACGTTTTATGGACTTGGTCCCGAATGCAGACAGTTCTCCAGCAGCAATCCCACAAGAATTCCTGTCGATGATTTCAGAACTGAAATGAATCATTTACTTATAAATTCATTAGTACACAGAAAGCATATTTGCATAGCATGGACATATTTGTTAAATTCAGAGAAAATCATGGTTTTTCTGATGTCTGGCCTATTCCGCTTGATGACTTGACATCATTCATTGTTTATATGTTTAGAAAGAAATTGTCCCACTCAACAGTATCTGGCTATATTTCAGGCTTAAGTTACTTTAATAAAATCAACAATTTAGAAGACAATACACAGAAATTTGTGGTCAGAAAATTGATTGAAGGAATAAAAAGGTTGGGGGGCCCAAATCAAAAGGACACTAGATTACCTATAAAGAGAGATATATTGGAAAAATTATTGAGGTCAATGGCGGTGATTTGCAAAAACGGGTATGAGACAAAACTGTTTATGTCATCATTTTCGCTAGCCTTTCATGGTTTTATGAGAGTTGTTGAAATAACAGTTGATTGCAAAAATAAGCAGATGCATACTGTAAAATTTGAAAATATAAATCTTTGTGATGCAAGATAAGAGGTTTTATTGCCGTCATCTAAAACTGATCAGTTTGGTTCTGGAACAACAATCGTTATTTCTAAGCAGAAAAACAGAAATGTATGTCCAGTACAAATAATGGCCAATTTTATTAAAGTTCGCCCACCTTATCTGGGACCTTTATTTTGTCATTTTGATGGATCCCCCCTTTCAAGATACCAGTTTTCAGCATTATTAAAAAGGTCTCTGTCAGTAATTGGTATAGAAAACAATGGATTTAAGTCCCATTCCTTTAGAATTGGCATGGCAACTACATGCGCATTAGAGGGTATTTCTGATGAACAAATTAAAGAAATGGGACGTTGGAAGTCACAGGCCTTTTTGCGTTACATTAGGATTTGAATGTGCCTGAACATTATATATGTACATTTATTTGTGTAAATATGTTTCTATATTTGCTTATTTTGTAATGCAGTCTTGAGCTGGCAATTGAATAAATATTGTATTATGTAAATAAATGGTATGTCCTGCATCAATATAAGCAAGTGATAATTGCTTTCTAAGAATTGCAGGACATGCTACAGTTGGGTCCTCCATTATTAAGCATGCCTTTGGGGAAGCCAGAGGAAGACCGGGAGGGGTAAACTTGGGGCTGCAGAGGATGGGAGTACATATTTGGTGGCAGGGAAAATGTGGAGGTAAAGTGCTGGACATGAAACAACACATAAGAACCATGTTAAAATATGAAGATCCGCCAACTACATAAGTTTTACATATTGGAGGCAATGATATAGGGAAAGAAAGTACAAAAACTCTTTGTGAACTAATAAACAGTTCAGTTGGATGCGTCAACTGATGTTGGACACAGTTTTTGTCTGGTCTCAAAATATTCCGAGATCAAGTTGGCATTACTCTGACAATATTAATGCAATGGAAAAATGTAGACTGAGGGTTAATACCTCTATAGCATCATTTTTAACCAAAACGGATGGTTGTTACATCCGTTACCCTGATATAAAGGCTAATGAATTATTCTTAATTAAAGATGGAGTGCATTTGACGTCTTTAGGAAATAACATTTTTTGTAATACCCTCCAGGGAGGATTAGAAATGATCATCAAGAATCTTGGAATTAATTTAACCTCCCCCGACTGTAATTAGATACAACTTTTATGTAAACATTTTATATCTGACGTTTCAAGTAAGTTACTAGGAAGTAACTTGAAAGTTTATATATTAAATTGTATTTGGCACAGCTTTGAGCAGCTACACCCCCTCTTTTCAGTGGCGGTTGTCCAATCAGATCAAGTTGTTACTCTGATCTTATCGGACAATTTGGCACATTTCGCTGCGCTGAATTAACATTCATATATTCAGTGAACAGTAATGATAGCCTCTGATTACCAGGGCTCATCAGTCAACTTCTCGTACCAGACATATTACTTAAATATATTTATATTAGTGGTCTGCCATAATTTGCGGTAGCCACATTATAATTTACATATATATTAAATACAGACATTGATAAATATATTTCAGAGCAAGATTGCCAATTTAAATACATATTATATATCATATATGTTATATTTTATTCAAGATAAAGCTGTGGCCAAATACTGCCAAACCTTATTATCTATTTGTTATGTTTTGGGCCTCGAGGATAATACACAGTTGTTCGTAAGGTTGCTGTCTAATTGAAGTATATTCATTATTTAACAGAAATAATAAACCATATTGTTTTTTTTTCATAGAATTATTCAATTAAGAAATAAAATAGAAGACTTTTCGACACCACAGCTTTTTTGATTAAATTTCGTTTTACAATATTACAAATTATAAAATTAACAGCTTCCAGCAACGACAAAAAACGTTCTAAATTGTGATCAGTTTGTTTCTTTTTTCTTTTTCCCCTGTGTAATGAAAACCCTTAATCTGGACTAACATTCTCGTCATTAGGATGTTTCACGTTGTAACTTCGCTACTTTTTGCGAAAAACGCACATGTGTTCAAATATTTAACACAGACCATTGCACTTTAGCGTTCAAACTATCGCAATTTAGCGTAGGTCATTGCACTTTTTTTAGCGTGACCATTGCGTTTTAGCGTCCCCATCATACTTTGGAGTTCTACATATATATTCCCAGTGAAGTAACCACAATATTATCATTATCTGGTGTTACAGATGACAACTTATAAATTCTCTTGTCGTAATTACAGTATCGCTTTTTATCTGTCAAGAGCAAACGACAGGTTTAAATAGGACATGAAATGCTTATCTAAACCAAACAGTATTGATTGTTTAAGTGTCTGCTTAGCTAGCATTATTAAGATTTTAATATATAATTGGTGATCCACGAGCATACTTAATTGAAAACATTTTACCTACTAAAAATTGAAATATATAACTGTACCAAATCATATAAATATCCATATACAAGAATAAACCATTGACACAGAGACGTGTCTCGCATATTGGCATGAAATTATAAAAAGACAATCTGATGGACATCAACTTTGCTTGTTAATTTAGTCATTGGACCTTAATCTTGTTGACAGGAACTGAAAGTGATCGACAAAACTAAGATGAACATGCAATAGTGTAACTTTATAGAAAATATCGTTGTTTTTGTAGGTAGTCCTGTCAACATAACTTAAGCAAACAAACTTAACATTAAAACAAGCTAATTAATTCACAAACCTACTGTGCAGGCCGGGGTCTCAAAATAGTCTTCAAACAAATATGTATGGACAGTAATGCAACTTCGTACAAAATATCATGGATCTTTCACAAGTAGATCATATCGAACCAACATAAGCAGAAACCTTAACATTGAACATGTCTAATTCATTCGAAGTAACTGGACCATGTTATAGGGCGAATGGCCTCAAGTAAGTGGTCAAACTGATAATTACTAATAGTAATGCGACTTCATACAACATATCATTGATCTATTAAAAGTAGATCTCATCAAACTAACTTAAGAACAAATCTTAAGATTGCAAATTGCTAATTATTATAAAGTCAATGGACCATATCATAGGGGACAGGGCCTCATAAAAGTCGTCAGACTGATATATAATGATAGTAATGCAACTTCATACAACATTTCATTGATCTAACACAAGTAGTTACTATCAAACCGACTTTAGCAGAAAAAATAAAAGGTGTTGACAACATCGATGTCGCCGTTGCTTGAAAAGCAATCTATTATATTATAGTTCGTTCTTATGTTGTACTGTTATACCACTGTCCCAGGTAGGGGGGGGGGGGGGGGGTTGGGATCACGGTAATATGTTTAACCCCACCACATTATGTATGTATGTGCCTGTCTCAAGTCAGGAGCCTGTAATTCAGTGGTTTGATTATATGTTACATATTTGTTTTTGTTCATTTTTTTTTATATAGATATGGCCGTTAGTTTTCTCTTTTGAATTGTTTTACATTGTCATTTCGGGGCCTTTTATAACTGACTATGCGGAATTGGCTTTGCTCATTGCTGAAGGCCGTACGGTGACCTATAGTTGTTAATTTCTATGTCATTTTGGTCTCTTGTAGACAGTTGTCTTATTGGCAATCATACCGCATCTTCTTTTTTATATATGTCTCGCTTTCATTGCAGAAGAGACAAAAACAGAGACATCAGCCAATAATTGCACATTCAAAATAAAATAGATAATTTATTAGCACTACATTCAGCATGGTTATTTTTTTGCATATAGAACATACATTGGAGAAATTGAGCACTACTTAGAAATATTAATTGCATAACACATAATTTCATAATTACATATACATTTAATTGCAAAACACAACGTACAACACAACTAAAACAATAATAAAAAGGTTTTAAAAATTATAGAAAAAAGTAGGATGACTATTTTTGTCGAGACAACCGATAATACCAGACAGTGTATTAACTGAACTGTAATAAAAAAAATCATATATATAGATATTGGGCATACGATTTTCCTTCAGTCTGATATTTCTCATGCTATGAAACTATTTTCTCCAAAACATGACAATAATGACCGTTTTTGTATAATATATTACCAAAATATGATTTAATTGGCATTCTATATAAAATATAATTAGATATGTATTCTAGAAGTCAGAAAAACAACATGGTAACTTTGTAATCAGTCTAAACATAGACGACAAATATGCACATAACAGCTATATCAATAAAATAAAACATGTTCATTTAAAAGTATTACCTGTATTATTTCCCAACTAATGTAAATTCCACATATTGGAATTAAGAAAGTATTCGTATTTGTATTTGTTTTCATTTCAGATTTTTTAAAATTGTATTTAAGGTAAAGGAACAGTACATGGCTGGAGCTTTGTCACATATTTTGATAAAATGAGACATACAACCCTGATTTGAACTGAAAATCGATAATAAAAAATAATGCATTGCTATCTTTTCTTTTTCGGAAATATTACTGACTGAATTCTTCCAAAATAAAATTATTGAAATATTTAGGTACCTGTATTTTACAGTACTTTATCATGTTTATTTGTACTTGAAATTTAGGTACTACAGATTTTTGGTTACTACCGTTACATTTTCAGCATTTTGAAAGTTTTTCTATTTCAAATCTCTCAAAGTTATGATTTTCAAACATGGAATATTGTATTATTTCTGTACCAAAATATTTAGTACAAATCAAGTACTGTAAAATACAAGTACCTAAATATTACAATAATTTTAAAGTAAAGAAATAGTACTAAATATTAAAAGTAAATTTCCAGTACTGCATTTTTTTAGTACAGAAATAGTACCTATGCAAAAGTAGCTGTGTATACTTTTCTCCAAAACGTTTAAATTATCAAACTAATGAATACACCTAAAAATAGTACGTGTATACACAATATGAAAGTAACCAAAATGGCCATAAAGTTGACAAGTTCGATTTGGGATAATTCTAACATTATAAAAGGATAAATATGAATTAAATAGGATGCATTAATAACTTCTGAATAAGGTAATTATGTTGTAACTATAGAAAATCATTCCGCATATCAAGCAAGTGTACAAAAGTGACAATATGTATGACCTAGTTTCGCGGAAAATATACGCCGGGAAATACGAATGAATGAAGGTTATCATCAGATTATTAAAAGAATATTGCAAATAATCGTGGCACAACAACCACTATAGAATATCTGTGATTCAGATGAAAACATATATATTCTATTTGTCATCGCTACAAACCAGTAAAAGTCTAAAATGGCCTTTTTCTGTACTCGACTGTACTGATTTTTACTCGATCAGTCTGATTAGGTCTGACGTATACTTGATATTACTCGACCCCAATCTGAACGTATCAAAATTGTAAGCCTAATACCTTTGATAACTATTAACACTTTAAGGTCGATGGCACTACTGGTGGACATTTCGTCCCCGAGTGTATCACTAGCCTAGTTGTCAGCACTTCGGTGTTGACATAAAATTAATTTAATGGTAATTTTTAGGTCCTCAATGCTCTTCAACTTTATATGTGTTTGACTTTTAAAGTTTTTTGATCGAGCTTTACTGAAGAGTCTTTTCTAGATGAAGCACGCGTCTAAATAATAAAACATATTAACCTGGTACCTTTGATAACTATTAACCATACTCGACAGTACTGATTTGTACTGGACCCTTATCTTTGCTGATGAAAATATTCTGAACTATAACTCGACCCGTCTGAAACAGTCTTAACCCATTCTCGCCATGTAACATGTGTAAATTAAGGCAATAGTAGTATACCGATATTCGAAATTCAAAAATCGATTGAGAAAATAAAATCCCGGCCACAAACTAAAACTGAGGGCGACGCATCAAATATAAGAGGAAAACTGTGACACAACATTAGAATGTAACTTGCTTTACTTTTTGGACCGTTTGGATTATAGCTCTTCATCTTTTATATAAGCTTTGGATTTCAAATATTTTGGCCACGAGCACCACTGAAGAGACATGTATTGTCGAAATGCGCATCTGGTGCAGGAAAATTGGTACCGTTAATGTTATTACTACCACTGGGTCGATGCCTCTGCTGGTGGACTGCTAGTCCCCGAGGGTATCACTAGCCAGTAGCCAGTACTTCGGTACTGGCATGAAAATACGGATTTTTTGTGTTATTAAAATTTGCTGTTAAAAATGTTAGAAATTATTATAAATTAAGGAATGTATCTCCCTGTTTATAAAGCATCCGTATTACACAGAGACAGACGTCCACTCTGTGTAGTATTTCTATTTGTATCCATTTGATTAGAAAAGCCTTTTTTAAACTGATTTCAATAGTTCTTCGTTATATTGTACTGTCACTCCACTGTCCCAGGTCAGGGAAAGGGTTGGGATCCTCTAACATGTTTAAACCCGCCAGATTCTCGATGTATGTGTCTGTACCGAGTCAGGAGCTTGTAATTCAGAGTTTGTCGTTTGTTTATGTGTTACATATTTGTTTTACGTTCGGTTTTTTTAAAGATGAATTAATTATGCCGTGAGTTTTCTTGTTTGCTAAATAATATTTGTTTAATCCAACAAGAAAATATTTCCTTTGACCATCGTGTTTTATTTTCAATTTCAAGGTGTAATTAAATTTTTGATTACTGCCCAACACCCAACACTATGCTAGGTCCTGTCCAAACCTCATGTTTTAGCTTTTTAAGAGACCAGAAAGTCTGAAAGACTAATTTTTCTCTAAAAAAGCTCTTCAACTGCAGGATGAAGCAAGTCGTTTGGTAACTTCCACATAAATACTAAATACTCAAACATTAACCTAACACTCCGCTGGATCTTTGTACACTATATTGTGCAATATGTTTTACAAAACCCAGAATGGTGTATATCATTTTTTTTCAGTGTCGATATGACATGTAGTATGTTGGCGAAACAAAACTGCAAGTCAACAAATGCATGAATGGTCACGAAGTGATTGTACATGGGAACGCAAAAGCTGATCTCATAAACCTTATCATCATTATCATAGACCACAACGAGGATTGGTCAATTGTCGACAGACTTGCTTGGAAGTTTGTTCTTTGTAAGATAGTTCAAGACAGTTCCCAAGAAGGTATTGATGAAAAACATAGAATGAGTCCCTACTATCATTTGTCGCCAGTGACTCACACTTTAGTACAGGACACGTACAGTTTTTTTGTTAATCCTTCATCCGAAATATTTACGAAAAAACATTTTGTTTATGATTTTTTGGGTGATGTTCTACCTTTTTTAAAAGACTTGTTATACATATATAAATGTCTTCCAGATGACAACTTATAAACATGTAAATTCCTCTTATCGTAATCACTGTATCGCCAAGTTCTAACTACGGGGTTATCTAGCACATAAACTTTTTTTAAATCTAAATCTAAAATTCATCTTGTAGCTAGTCGTCTTTTAAACCTATAGAGGCGACTGTCATACAAGTGAGAGGTTAAGCTATCAATAAAACGAGGTTAAATCCATTGTTTTCTACAGAAGAAAATGTCAGGAATATTTATGTTGTTATCCATTCATTTGATTAGGGACTTTCCTTTTTTGAACTTTCTCTCAGTTCATTTTATTTTGTGATTTTGTCTTTTATACCTTGTCTTGGTTTGAAAGGGTTCGGATTTTCAATTTTCGAGTTCAGTGAGCTCTTCTTTTTCGTATGGTCATTATTTTTTCTTCTTCATAACAAGAGACGAACAAGTCAGTAACACATTGTAACAGTCTGCATGATGCTTTAAACATGCTGACTTTTAATAAATGCATATTACTTTGTCTCAAGGACATTTCCTTTCATGATTTTCTTGATAGAGGGTTGTTGCTAACAAGGAAGCTATTAAATCAAGAGTTCAAATTGGTGAAGTTGAAATCATCCCTTCGTAAATTTTACGGACGTCATCACGAGTAGGTTGACCTTCGTGGAATAACCGATTCATAAATGATATCGGATATGTTCTTTACGTCTTAACTACAGTCCCCTTTCTTTTTATAAATGTGACCTACCGAATTAGACTATTTACCGGATTTGTTATTTCATAAGCAACACGACGGGTGCCACATGTGGAGTAGGATCTGCTTACCCTTCCGGAGCACCTGATATCACCCCTAGTTTTTGGTGGGTTCGTGTTGTTTATTCTTTAGTTTTCTATGTTGTGTTATGTGTACTATTGTTTGTCTGTTTGTCCTTTTCGTTTTTTAGCCATGGCGTTGTCAGTTTATTGTCGATTTATGACTGTCCCTCTGGTATCTTTCGCCCCCCTCCCCCCCCCCCCTTTGGTAATATATTCATTGTTATACCGAAAGCTAAGAACCCTGCTTTTCATATCGATTACCTCTAGCATCACTGAACAGACGTTGCTCGTTGGAATTCTAAATAAAGGCAACAGTAGTATACCACTGTTAGAAAGTAATAAATCGAATCGGAGAAAGCAAATCCGGGTTACAAACTGGAACTGAAGGAAACACATCAACTATAAGATTTTATTGGTTTAAATTACAGGTCTGTTATCAAATATGACAAACATGATTAACACTAGCATTACAGAAACATTTATATATATCTATCCACATTTATATACAGTGTATTTAAAATTTTTGTAACCCTCCATTATCAATAAGACAATATGTTACCTTAACATGTAAACATATGAAAAATCTAATTGCTGCTGAGGAGGTAGTACCATACAGTAATATTACTCAATAAAGCCTTTCTAGAATTGTACATCTCACTTAAGCACCTGAGATCACCCCTAGTTTTTTGTGGGGTTCGTGTTGTTTATTCTTTAGTTTTCTGTGTTGTGTCATGTGTACTATTGTTTTTCTGTTTGTCTTTTTCATTTTTAGCCATGGCGTTGTCAGTTTGTTTTAGATTTATGAGTTTGACTGTCCCTTTGGTATCTTTCGTCCCCCTTTTGTTAAGATTTTACAAATAATTCTAGTTATATTATTTGAACCACACCTATACAAAAATGACAATCTTGCTTCATAAGCATGATTTGTCAATCTTAACTTATCAAAAAATCAATTCAATAAGTTCAGAAAATAATTGTTTGCTTATTGTATTTAGATTTTCTGTATTTATATTCAGATGATATAGAGGAAATCATCATAATAATATGAAAAAAGGTTTTTTACATAAATTCCTAGACGCTATTTACAAAAAGCAGATGAACAGAGGCTTAGCATTTGCTTTTTCTACTTCTTTTAGAGTCACACTAATTTTGGATCATAAAACATTAAATATACATATATATTAGATTGGTGAAAACTAAACTGTAGATTTCTACACGTATTATCTTGTACATTATTTAAATACATTATTGATTGTTTTGGTGTCTGCTTAGCTAACAGTATTCTGATTCATAATTGGTGATCCACGAGCATATTCTTTAAATAATCTTAATGGAAAACATTTGACCTACTAAACATTGCAATAAATGACTGTACCAATTAATATAAATATCCATATACAAGAATAAACCATTGACACAGAGACGTGTCTCGCATATTGGCATGAAATTACAAAAAGACAATCTGATGGACAGCAACATTGCTTATTAATTAAATCATTGGAACTTAATCTTGTTGACAGGACCTGAAAGTGATCGACAAAACTAAGAGGAACATGCAATAGTGTAACTTTATAGAAAATATCGTTGTTTTTTGTAGGTAGTTTCTATCAACATAACTTTTAAAAGCATAAAAACTTAACATTGACAATTGCTAATTAATTCGAAGTCACTTGAGCATAACACAGGGTGCAGGCTCTTAAAATAGTCTTCAAACAAATATGTATGGATAGTAATAATGGTAATGAAACTTCATACAAAATATCACACATCTATCACAAATAGATCCTATCGAACCAACTTAAGCAGAAACCTTACCATTGAAAATGTTTGATTAATTCAAAGTCAATGGACAATG
The DNA here is from genome assembly GCA_019925275.1 of Mytilus edulis. Taxonomy (NCBI): domain Eukaryota; kingdom Metazoa; phylum Mollusca; class Bivalvia; order Mytilida; family Mytilidae; genus Mytilus; species Mytilus edulis. The sequence goes on from CM034360.1 coordinate 116,095,563, forward strand.
TTCTAGGGCGAAGGGCGTCAAAAAAGTCGTCAAACTGATAATTATTAATTGTAATGCGACTTCATACAGTATATCATTGATCTATTACAAGTATATCTTATCAAACTAACTTAGGAAGAAATCTTTAAATTTCTAATTATTTTAAAGTCAATGGACCATATCCTGGTGAACAGAGCCTCATAATAGTCGTCAGACTGTTATGTGCTTATAGTTATGCAACTTCAAACAAAATATCATTGATCTATAACAAGTAGAAACTATTAAACTGACTTTAGCAGAAAAATAACAGTTGTTGAAGACATCGACGTTGCCGTCGCTTGAAAAGCAATCTCTATGTCTCGCTTTCCGCAACTTTCATCGCAGACGAGACAAAAACAGAGACATCAGCCAATAATTGCACATTCAAAATAACATAAATAATTTAATAGCACTACATTCAGCATGGTTATTTTTTTGCATATAGAACATACATTGGAGAAATTGAGCACTACTTAGAAATATTAATTGCATAACACATAATTTCATAATTACATATACATTTACTTGCAAAACACTAAAAACATAGTAAAACAGGTTTAGAAAAATCTATTAAAAAGTAAGATGACTATTTTTATCGAAACAACTGTTAATAGGAGACAGTGTATTAACTGAACTTTAATTAAAAAAAAGCATAAATATAGATATTGGGCATATGCTTTTCCTTAAGTCTTATAATTATCATGCTATGAAACTATTTTCACCAAAACATGACAATAATGAACGGTTTTTGTAAAATATATTACAAAAATATGATTTAATTGGCATTCCATATAAATGGATATGTATTCTAGAAGTCAGAAAAACAACATGGTAACTTTGTAATCAGTCTAAACATAGACGACAAATATGCACATAACAGCTATATCAATAAAATAAAACATGTTCATTTTAAAGTATTGCCTGTATTATTTCCCAACTTATGTAAATTCCACATATTGGAATTAAGAAAGTATTCGTATTTGTATTTGTTTTCATTTCAGATTTTTTAAAATTGCATTTAAGGTAAAGGGACAGTAAATGGCTGGAGCTTTGTCACATATTTTGATAAAATGAGACATACAACCCTGATTTGAACTGAAAATCGATAATAAAAAATAATGCATTGCTATCTTTTCTTTTTCGGAAATATTACTGACTGAATTCTTCCAAAATAAAGTTATTGTAATATTAAGGTACCTGTATTTTACAGTACTTTATCATGTTTATTTGTACTTTAAATTTAGGTACTACAGATTTTTGGTTACTACCGTTACATTTTCAGCATTTTGAAAGTTTTTCTATTTCAAATCTCTCAAAGTTATGATTTTCAAACATGGAATATTGTATTATTTCTGTACCAAAATATTTAGTACAAATGAAGTACTGTAAAATACAAGTACCTAAATATTACAATAGTTTTAAAGTAAAGAAATAGTACTAAATATTAAAAGTAAATTTCCAGTACTGCATTTTTTTAGTACAGAAATAGTACCTATGCAAAAGTAGCTGTGTATACTTTTCTCCAAAACGTTTAAATTACCAAACTAATCAATACACCTAAAAATAGTAAGTGTATACACAATATGAAAGTAACCAAAATGGCCATAAAGTTGACAAGTTCGATTTGGGATAATTCTAACATTATAAAAGGATAAATATGAATTAAATAGGATGCATTAATAACTTCTGAATAAGGTAACTATGTTGTAACTATAGAAAATCATTCCGCATATCAAGCAAGTGTACAAAAGTGACAATATGTATGACCTAGTTTCGCGGAAAATATACGCCGGGAAATACGAATGAATGAAGGTTATTATCAGATTATTAAAAGAATATTGCAAATAATCGTGGCACAACAACCACTATAGAATATCTGTGATTCAGATGAAAACATATATATTCTATTTGTCATCGCTACAAACCAGTAAAAGTCTAAAATGGCCTATTTCTGTACTCGACTGTACTGATTTTTACTCGATCAGTCTGATTAGGTCTGACGTATACTTGATATTACTCGACCCCAATCTTAACGTATCAAAATTGTAAGCCTAGTACCTTTGGTAACTATTAACACTATAAGGTCGATGGCACTACTGGTGGACCCCGAGTGTATCCCTAGCCTAGTTGTCAACACTTCGGTGTTGACATAAAATCAATTTAATGGTAATTTTATGGTCCTCAATGCTCTTCAACTTTATATGTGTTTGACTTTTAAAGTTTTTTGATCGAGCTTCACTGAAGAGTCTTTGCTAGATGAAGCGCGCGTCTAAATAATAAAACATATTAACCTGGTACCTTTGATAACTATTAACCATACTCGACAGTACTAATTTGTACTGGACCCTTATCTTTGCTGATGAAAATATTCTGAACTATAACTCGACCCGTCTGAAACAGTCTTAACCCATTCTCGCCATGTAACATGTGTAAATTAAGGCAATAGTAGTATACCGATATTCGAAATTCAAAAATCGATTGAGAAAATAAAATCCCGGTCACAAACTAAAACTGAGGGAGACGCATCAAATATAAGAGGAAAACTGTGACACAACATTAGAATGTAACTTGCTTTACTTTTTGGACCGTTTGGATTATAGCTCTTCATCTTTTATATAAGCTTTGGATTTCAAATATTTTGGCCACGAGCACCACTGAAGAGACATGTATTGTCGAAATGCGCATCTGGTGCAGGAAAATTGGTACCGTTAATGTTATTACTACCACTGGGTCGATGCCTCTGCTGGTGGACTGCTAGTCCCCGAGGGTATCACTAGCCAGTAGCCAGTACTTCGGTACTGGCATGAAAATACGGAATTTTTTGTGTTATTAAAATTTGCTGTTAAAAATGTTAGAAATTATTATAAATTAAGGAATGTATCTCCCTGTTTATAAAGCATCCGTATTACACAGAGACAGACGTCCACTCTGTGTAGTATTTCTATTTGTATTCATTTGATTAGAAAAGCCTTTTTAAACTGATTTCAATAGTTCTTCGTTATATTGTACTGTCACTCCACTGTCCCAGGTCAGGGAAAGGGTTGGGATCCTCTAACATGTTTAAACCCGCCAGATTCTCGATGTATGTGTCTGTACCGAGTCAGGAGCTTGTAATTCAGAGTTTGTCGTTTGTTTATGTGTTACATATTTGTTTTACGTTCGTTTTTTTTAAAGATGAATTAATTATGCCGTGAGTTTTCTTGTTTGCTAAATAATATTTGTTTAATCCAACAAGAAAATATTTCCTTTGACCATCGTGTTTTATTTTCAATTTCAAGGTGTAATTAAATTTTTGATTACTGCCCAACACCCAACACTATGCTAGGTCCTGTCCAAACCTCATGTTTTAGCTTTTTAAGAGACCAGAAAGTCTGAAAGACTAATTTTTCTCTAAAAAAGCTCTTCAACTGCAGGATGAAGCAAGTCGTTTGGTAACTTCCACATAAATACTAAATACTCAAACATTAACCTGACACTCCGCTGGATCTTTGTACACTATATTGTGCAATATGTTTTACAAAACCCAGAATGGTGTATATCATTTTTTCAGTGTCGATATGACATGTAGTATGTTGGCGAAACAAAACTGCAAGTCAACAAATGCATGAAAGGTCACGAAGTGATTGCACATGGGAACGCAAAAGCTGATCTCATAAACCTTATCATCATTATCATAGACCACAACGAGGATTGGTCAATTGTCGACAGACTTGCTTGGAAGTTTGTTCTTTGTAAGATAGTTCAAGACAGTTCCCAAGAAGGTATTGATGAAAAACATAGAATGAGTCCCTACTATCATTTGTCGCCAGTGACTCACACTTTAGTACAGGACACGTACAGTTTTTTTGTTAATCCTTCTCCAAAAATCAGTATTGAAGAAAAAAATAACTAGTGTATTGATTCGTGAATATTTATATAAAAATCAATATTATAATTACAGTTTGACTACCACATGTCAAGATAAGAATCATTTTACATCTTACTGATGAACGATATTAGTCATCCGAAATATTTAAGAAAAAACATTTTGTTTATGATTTTTTGGGTGATGTTCTACCCTTTTTAAAAGACTTGTTATACATATATAAATGTCTTCCAGATGACAACTTATAAACATGTAAATTCCTCTTATCGTAATCACTGTATCGCCAAGTTCTAACTACGGGGTTATCTAGCACATAAACTTTTTTTAAATCTAAATTTAAAATTCATCTTGTAGCTAGTCGTCTTTTAAACCTACAGAGGCGACTGTCATACAAGTGAGAGGTTAAGCTATCAACAAAACGAGGTTAAATCCATTGTTTTCTACAGAAGAAAATGTCAGGAATATTTACGTTGTTATCCATTCATTTGATTGTTTGAGCTTTTGATATTCCCATTTGATTAGGGACTTTCCTTTTTTGAACTTTCTCTCAGTTCATTTTATTTTGTGATTTTGTCTTTTATACCTTGTCTTGGTTTGAAAGGGTTCGGATTTTCAATTTTCGAGTTCAGTGAGCTCTTCTTTATCGTATGGTCATTATTTTTTCTTCTTCATAACAAGAGACGAACAAGTCAGTAACACATTGTAGCAGTCTGCATGATGCTTTAAACATGCTGACTTTTAATAAATGCATATTACTTTGTCTCAAGGACATTTCCTTTCATGATTTTCTTGATAGAGGGTTGTTGCTAACAAGGAAGCTATTAAATCAAGAGTTCAAATTGGTGAAGTTGAAATCATCCCTTCGTAAATTTTACGGACGTCATCACGAGTAGGTTGACCTTCGTGGAATAACCGATTCATAAATGATATCGGATATGTTCTTTACGTCTTAACTACAGTCCCCTTTCTTTTTATAAATGTGACCTACCGAATTAGACTATTTACCGGATTTGTTATTTCATAAGCAACACGACGGGTGCCACATGTGGAGTAGGATCTGCTTACCCTTCCGGAGCACCTGATATCACCCCTAGTTTTTGGTGGGGTTCGTGTTGTTTATTCTTTAGTTTTCTATGTTGTGTTATGTGTACTATTGTTTGTCTGTTTGTCCTTTTCGTTTTTAGCCATGGCGTTGTCAGTTTATTGTCGATTTATGACTGTCCCTCTGGTATCTTTCGCCCCCCCCCCCCCCCTTTGGTAATATACTCATTGTTATACCGAAAGCTAAGAACCCTGCTTTTCATATCGATTACCTCTAGCATCACTGAACAGACGTTGCTCGTTGGAATTCTAAATAAAGGCAACAGTAGTATACCACTGTTAGAAAGTAATAAATCGAATCGGAGAAAGCAAATCCGGGTTACAAACTGGAACTGAAGGAAACACATCAACTATAAGATTTTATTGATTTAAATTACAGGTCTGTTATCAAATATGACAAACATGATTAACACTAGCATTACAGAAACATTCATATATATCTTTCCACATTTATATACAGTGTATTTAAAATTTTTGTAACCCTCTATTATCAATAAGACAATATGTTACCTTAACATGTAAACATATGAAAAATCTAATTGCTGCTGAGGAGGTAGTACCATACAGTAATATTACTCAATAAAGCCTTTCTAGAATTGTACATCTCACTTAAGATTTTAAAAATAATTTTAGTTATTTAATTTGAACCACACCTATACAAAAATGATAATCTTGCTTCATAAGCATGATTTGTCAATCTTAACTTCTCAAAAAATCAATTCAATAAGTTCAGAAAATAATTGTTTGCTTATTGTATTTAGATTTTCTGTATTTATATTCAGATGATATAGAGGAAATCATCATAATAATATGAATAAAGGTTTTTTACATAAATTCCTAGACGCTATTTACAAAAAGCAGATGAACAGAGGCTTAGCATTTGCTTTTTCTTCTTCTTTTAGAGTCACACTAATTTTGGATCATAAAACCCTAAATATACATATATATTAGATTGGTGAAAACTAAACTGTAGATTTCTACACGTATTATATTGTACATTATTTAAATACATTATTGATTGTTTTGGTGTCTGCTTAGCTAACAGTATTCTGATTCATAATTGGTGATCCACGAGCATATTCTTTAAATAATCTTAATGGAAAACATTTGACCTACTAAACATTGCAATAAATAACTGTACCAATTAATATAAATATCCATATACAAGAATAAACCATTGATACAGAGACGTGTCTCGCATATTGGCATGAAATTACAAAAAGACAATCTGATGGACAGCAACATTGCTTATTAATTAAATCAGTGGAACTTAATCTTGTTGACAGGACCTGAAAGTGATCGACAAAACTAAGAGGAACATGCAATAGTGTAACTTTATAGAAAATATCGTTGTTTTTTGTAGGTAGTTTCTATCAACATAACTTTTAAAAGCATAAAAACTTAACATTGACAATTGCTAATTAATTCGAAGTCACTTGAGCATAACATAGGGTGCAGGCTCTTAAAATAGTCTTCAAACAAATATGTATGGATAGTAATAATGGTAATGAAACTTCATACAAAATATCACACATCTATCACAAATAGATCCTATCGAACCAACTTAAGCAGAAACCTTACCATTGAAAATGTTTGATTAATTCAAAGTCAATGGACAATGTTCTAGGGCGAAGGGCGTCAAAAAAAGTCGTCAAACTGATAATTATTAATTGTAATGCGACTTCATACAGTATATCATTGATCTATTACAAGTATATCTTATCAAACTAACTTAAGAAGAAATCTTTAAATTTCTAATTATTTTAAAGTCAATGGACCATATCCTGGTGAACAGAGCCTCATAATAGTCGTCAGACTGTTATGTGCTTATAGTTATGCAACTTCAAACAAAATATCATTGATCTATAACAAGTAGAAACTATTAAACTGACTTTAGCAGAAAAATAACAGTTGTTGAAGACATCGACGTTGCCGTCGCTTGAAAAGCAATCTCTATGTCTCGCTTTCCGCAACTTTCATCGCAGACGAGACAAAAACAGAGACATCAGCCAATAATTGCACATTCAAAATAACATCAATAATTTATTAGCACTACATTCAGCATGGTTATTTTTTTGCATATAGAACATACATTGGAGAAATTGAGCACTACTTAGAAATATTAATTGCATAACACATAATTTCATAATTACATATACATTTAATTGCAAAACACTAAAAACATAGTAAAACAGGTTTAGAAAAATCTATTAAAAAGTAAGATGACTATTTTTGTCGAAACAACTGTTAATAGGAGACAGTGTATTAACTGAACTTTAATTAAAAAAAAGCATAAATATAGATATTGGGCATATGCTTTTCATTTAGTCTTATAATTTTCATGCTATGAAACTATTTTCACCAAAACATGACAATAATGAACGGTTTTTGTAAAATATATTACAAAAATATGATTTAATTGGCATTCCATATAAATGGATATGTATTCTAGAAGTCAGAAAAACAACATGGTAACTTTGTAATCAGTCTAAACATAGACGACAAATATGCACATAACAGCTATATCAATAAAATAAAACATGTTCATTTAAAAATATTACCTGTATTATTTCCCAACTAATGTAAATTTCACATATTGGAATTAAGAAAGTATTCGTATTTGTATTTGTTTTCATTTCAGATTTTTTTTAAATTGCATTTAAGGTAAAGGAACAGTAAATGGCTGGAGCTTTGTCACATATTTTGATAAAATGAGACATACAACCCTGATTTGAACTGAAAATCGATAATAAAAAATAATGCATTGCTATCTTTTCTTTTTCGGAAATATTACTGACTGAATTCTTCCAAAATAAAGTTATTGTAATATTTAGGTACCTGTATTTTACAGTACTTTATCATGTTTATTTGTACTTTAAATTTAGGTACTACAGATTTTTGGTTACTACCGTTACATTTTCAGCATTTTGAAAGTTTTTCTATTTCAAATCTCTCAAAGTTATGATTTTCAAACATGGAATATTGTATTATTTCTGTACCAAAATTTTTAGTACAAATCAAGTACTGTAAAATACAAGTACCTAAATATTACAATAATTTTAAAGTAAAGAAATAGTACTAAATATTAAAAGTAAATTTCCAGTACTGCATTTTTTTAGTACAGAAATAGTACCTATGCAAAAGTAGCTGTGTATACTTTTCTCCAAAACGTTTAAATTACCAAACTAATCAATACACCTAAAAATAGTAAGTGTATACACAATATGAAAGTAACCAAAATGGCCATAAAGTTGACAAGTTCGATTTGGGATAATTATAACATTATAAAAGGATAAATATGAATTAAATAGGATGCATTAATAACTTCTGAATAAGGTTACTATGTTGTAACTATAGAAAATCATTCCGCATATCAAGCAAGTGTACAAAAGTGACAATATGTATGACCTAGTTTCGCGGAAAATATACGCCGGGAAATACGAATGAATGAAGGTTATTATCAGATTATTAAAAGAATATTGCAAATAATCGTGGCACAACAACCACTATAGAATATCTGTGATTCAGATGAAAACATATATATTCTATTTGTCATCGCTACAAACCAGTAAAATTCTAAAATGGCCTATTTCTGTACTCGACTGTACTGATTTTTACTCGATCAGTCTGATTAGGTCTGACGTGTACTTGATATTACTCGACCCCAATCTTAACGTATCAAAATTGTAAGCCTAGTACCTTTGATAACTATTAACACTATTAGGTCGATGGCACTACTGGTGGACGTTTCGTCCCCGATGGTATCCCTAGCCCAGTTGTCAGCTCTTCAACTTTATACTTGTTTGGCTTTTTAAGTTTTGTGATCGAGCGTCACTGATTAGTCTTTTCTAGATGAAGCGCGCGTCTGATTTATAAAACTATTAACCTGGTACCTTTGATAACTATTAACCATACTCGACATCACTGATTTGTACTGAACCCTTATCTTTGCTGATTCAAATATTCTGAACTATAACTCGACCCGTCTGAAACAGTCTTAACCCATTCTCGCCATGTAAATAAAGGAAACAGTAGTATACCGCTATTTGAAATTAAAAAATCGATTGAGAAAAAAACAAATCCGGGCCACAAACCCAAACTGAGAGAAACGCATCAAATATAAGAGGAATACTGCGACACAACAGAAACACAACATTAAAATGTAACTTACACAGAAACGAACTACAATATAACAATGGCTACTTTCCTGACTTGGTACAGGACATTTTAAGAAACAAAATTATTGTGGGTTGAACCTTGTCTTGTGGCATACCAAACCTTTCACTGTAATGGCAATGTTAAACATAACATTAAAATGACAACATTATATGACAGGACTACAATACACATAGATGGGAGAAAATATAGGACATAGAAACACACGAATAACAGCTAACAAAAGGTATCAGGTTTAAAATGTTATATGCCAGACGTGTACTCGACCAACACTTGATAGTTCTCTTACCTTTTTCAGTCTAAACATATGTTTACCTCTACTTTGTTTTATTTCATAATTTTGACTGTAAAATCACTTCCTTTTTAACTGAAATGACAACATAAAAAATCAGATAAAGATTAATATAAAAACAGAATTTTACATCCTTATCATTAAAAAATGTGCATGATTGCCTTTTGATAGTTATTTACGCCGTTTATAACGCATCCATATTACACAGAGACAGAAGTCCATTTTCTTTAGCATTTCTATTTGTATCCATCTCATTAGTAAGGCCTTTTTTAACTGATTGTAATAGTTCTTTCTTATATTGTATTGTCACTCCACTGTCCCAGGTTAGGGAAAGGGTTGGGATCCTCTTACATGTTTAAACCCGCTACATTCTCTATGTATGTGTCTGTCCCGAATGAGGAGCCTGTAATTCAGCGTTTGTTGTTTGTTTATGTGTTACATATTTGTTTTACATTCATTTTTTATACATGAATTAATTAGGCCGTGAGTTTTCTTGTTTGACAAATGATATTTGTTTTATCCAACTAGAAAATATTCCCTTTGACCATCTTGTTTTATTTTCATTTTCAAGGTGATATAAATTTTAGATTATTGTGCAACACACTATATTATCCTAGGTCCTGTCCAAACCTCATGTCTAAGCTTTTTAAGAGACTAGAAAGTCTTAAGACTTATTTTTCTCTAAAAACAAGGCTTTTCAACTGCAGGATGAAGCAAGTCGTTTGGTAACTTCCACGCACAACACTGAATACTCAAACATTAACATGATTAACTTGCCACTCCGCTGGATCTGTGTTCACTATATTGTGCAATATGTTTAACAAAACCCAGAATGTTGTATATCTTTTTCAGTGTCCAATAGGCATGTAGTATGTTGGTGAGATAGAACAGCAATTCAACAAATGCACGAATGGTCATCGAAGTGACTACACCTAGGAACCCCCAAGCTGACCTCGAAAAACTTTTCATCATTATCATAGACCACAACGAGGATTGGTCAATTGTCGACAGACTAGCTTGGAAGTATTTTTTATGAGATAGTTTAAGACTGATTCCCTAGAGGGTGTTGATAAAAAACATATATGAGCCCGAGGCCTTCTATCCATTGTCTCCAGTGACTCACACTTCAGTACAGGACACGTACAGTTTTTTTTTTTAATTAATGCTCCTCCCAAAAATCAGTATTGAAGAAAACGTTACTAGTGTATTGATATGTGGTAATATATATAACGATCAATGTTATAAGTACAGATTAACTACCACATGTAAGAGATACAAATCATTTCACATCTTACAGATGAAGGAGATTAATCAGCCGAAGTATTTAACATAAAACATTTTTTTTAATGATTTCAAAATTGTTTTTAATGATGCTTAAGTTTTGTTAAATTATATAAATGAGTGTATAATAGTTCCTACATTGATGAAATTTAATAGATAGATACGGCAAAAAGTTCTAGGTTGGTTAAAATTAGGTCAAGTATGGTTCAAACTAGGTCGTGTATGGTCCAGACTTGGTCAGGAATGATTAGGACTGCGTCGAGTATGGTTTAGACTCGTCTAAAATGGTTAAGTACTAGTCGAGTAAAGGTCGAGTACAAGTTCGAAGTATAGTATAAATAACTGTTGAGATATTACAAGTAAATTTCAGACCAATTCAGACTGGTCGAGTAAAAATCAGTACAGTGGAGTACACATTTAGGCCATTTCAGACTTTTACTGGTTTGTAGTGCATAAACACAATGACATCATTATTTGGTTGACCATTATAGAAAATTTGTGTTACATATGACAATATATATGTAGGACTCTTAAGTGCGATGTTACTCTCAAGTATGGTCATGCTAAAGTGTGATGGTGTAACGGGAATGTGGTTCAAGGAATGGTTTTCGTTTGATTCTGAGTTTAAATTATTTTTTTCGTTTATTTTTTCATTTATACATCTTTCCTTTTGAATGGTTTTACACTGGTCACGGTATAACCCCATACAGCTTGTTATGCGAAATGGGCCAAGGATTTACGTTAAAGGCCGTATGATTATTAGTTGCATACAATAATGACATAAAGTCTTGGAAAGATAGTTGTCTTATTGGCAATTATATGATGATAATACACAGTTGTTCGTAAGGTTGCTGTCTAGTTGAAGTATATTCAGTATTTAACAGAAATTATAAACCATATTGTTTTTTTCATAGAATTATTCAATTAAGAAATAACATAGAAGACTTTTTCGACACCACAGCTGTTTTGATTAAATTTCGTTTTACAATTTTACAAATTATGAAATTAACAGCTTCCAGCAACGACAAAAAACGTTCTAAATTGTGATCAGTTTGTTTCTTTTTTAATTTTTCCCCTGTGTAATAAAAACCCTTAATCTGGACTAACATTCTCGTCATTATGATGTTTCACGTTGTAACTTCGGTACTTTTTGCGGAAAACGCACATGTGTTCAAATATTTAGCACAGACCATCGCACTTTCGCGTTCAAACTATCGCACTTTCGCGTTCAAACCATCGCAATTTAGCGTAGGTCATCGCACTGTTTTTGGCCTGACCATTGCGTTTTAGCGTCCCCAACGTACCTTGGAGTTCTACATATATATTCCCCGTGACGTAACCACAATGTTATCATTATCTGGTGTTACAGATGACAACTTATAAATTCTGTTGTCGTAATCACAGTATCGCTTTTTATCTGTCAAGAACAAACGACAGGTTTAAATAGGACATGAAATGCTTATCTAAACCAAACATTCTTCTTTTGCTAAGTGTTCTGCTAAATCTACAAATCATATCTTGTCTTGTTTTAAAAGGGTTCAGGTTTAAATTTTTAGAGTTGTTTGATATTTTGTTTGGTAACATATGCGTATGTGTCTCTCTGTTTGTATGGTCATTATTTTATCTCCTTCATACCAATAGGAGTAGCAGTCAGTAACAGTCTGCATGATGGTTGAAACTTGCTACATTTAATGCATATGTGTCTCAAAGAAATGTTTGGTAATATACTCATTGTTATGCCAAAAGCGATAACAGTAAAGGGCCCTGCTTTTCATATCGCTGAAATGGTAAATAAAGGTAACAGCAGTGTACCGCTGTTAGAAAGTCATAAATCGATTTGGGGAAATCAAATCCGGGCTACAAACTAAAACCGAAGGAAACACATCAACTCTAAGAGGAAAACAAGGAAACAATAGAAACACTAAAGTGCAACAAAAAATCAAACGACAATGTAAACAATTTTGACATGTTAAGTTTGCTCCATCATATGAGCTTCTCGTTCATAGGTGCTGCCGATGCTTGCATGTGAAGAGAATGATAAAGATAAAGATATTTTATTGGTTTAAAATCCAAAATTACAGGTCTTTCATCTAACATGATAAACACTAGCAATACACAAAAATACACTTATATCTATTCACATGTATATACTGTAACAGTGTATTTATAAATTTTATAACCCTTCATTATCAATAAGACAATGTGTTACATAAACATGTACATGCATATATATATATGAAAAATCTAATTGCTGCTGCGGAGGCAGTACTATACAGTAATATTACTTAGTAAAGCCTTTCTAGAATAGTACATCTCACTTAAGATTTTTAGAATAATTCTTATTTTATTATTTTAACCACATGTATACAAAAATGCTAATCTTGCTTCATTAGCATGATTAGTCAATCTTAACTTATGAAGAAAACAATTCAATAATTTCAGAAAATAATTGTTTGCTTATTATACTTAGTTTTTTGCATTTATATTCAGATGATATAGAGGAAATCATCAAAATAATATGAATAAAGGTTTTGATTAATTACATAAATCTCTAGACGTAATTTACAAAAGGCAGATGAACAAAGGTTTAGTATGTGTTTTTTTTTTATTTTTCATTTAGAGTCGCACTAATTTTGGATTACAAAACCATAAATATATATTTAAGATGGGTGAAAACTATTCTATAGATTTCTACGCGTATTATCTTGTACATTATTTAAATACATTATTGATTGTTTTGGTGTCTGCTTAGCTAGCATTATTAAGATTTTAATATATAATTGGTGATCCACGAGCATACTTAGTGGAAAACATTTTACCTACTAAAAATTGAAATATATAACTGTACCAAATAATATAAATATCCATATACAAGAATAAACCATTGACAAAGAGACGTGTCTCGCATATTGGCATGTAATTATAAAAAGACAATCTGATGGACAGCAACTTTGCTTGTTAATTTAGTCATTGGACCTTAATCTTGTTGACAGGAACTGAAAGTGATCGACAAAACTAAGATGAACATGCAATAGTGTAACTTCATAGAAAATATCGTTGTTTTTGTAGGTAGTCCTGTCAACATAACTTAAGCATACAAACTTAACATTAAAACAAGCTAATTAATTCACTAACCTACTGTGCAGGCCGGGGTCTCAAAATAGTCTTCAAACAAATATGTATGGACAGTAATGCAACTTCGTACAAAATATCATGGATCTATCACAAGTAGATCATATCGAACCAACATAAGCAGAAACCTTAACATTGAACATGTCTAATTCATTCGAAGTCACTGGACCATGTTATAGGGCGAATGGCCTCAAAAAGTGGTCAAACTGATATTTACTAATAGTAATGCGACTTCATACAACATATCATTGATCTATCAAAAGTAGATCTCATTAAACTAACTTAAGAACAAATCTTAAGATTGCAAATTGCTAATTATTATAAAGTCAATGGACCATATCATAGAGGACAGGGCCTGATAAAAGTCGTCAGACTGATATATAATGATAGTAATGCAACTTCATACAACATATCATTGATCTAATACAAGTAGTTACTATCAAACCGACTTTAGCAGAAAAAATAACAGGTGTTGACGACACCGCCGTCGCCTTTGCTTGAAAAGCAATCTGTATATTATAGTTCGTTCTTATGTTGTACTGTTATACCACTGTCCCAGGTAGGGGAGGGTCGGGATCGCGCTAACATGTTTAACCCCGCCACATTATGTATGAATGTGCCTGTCTCAAGTCAGGAGCCTGTAATTCAGTGGTTTGATTATATGTTACATATTTGTTTTTGTTCATTTTTTTATATAGATAAGGCCGTTAGTTTTCTCGTTTGAATTGTTTTACATTGTCATTTCGGGGCCTTTTATAACTGACTATGCGGAATTGGCTTTTATCATTGTTGAAGGCCGTACGGTGACCTATAGTTGTTAATTTCTATGTCATTTTGGTCTCTTGTAGACAGTTGTCTTATTGGCAATCATACCGCATCTTCTTTTTTTATATATGTCTCGCTTTTATCGCAGAAGAGACAAAACAGAGACATCAGCCAATAATTGCACATTCAAAATAAAATAGATAATTTATTAGCACTACATTCAGCATGGTTATTTTTTTGCATATACAACATACATTGGAGAAATTGAGCACTACTCAGAAATATTAATTGCATAACACATAATTTCATAATTACATATACATTTAATTGCAAAACATAACGTACAACACAACTAAAACAATAATAAAAAGGTTTTAAAAAATATAGAAAAAAGTAGGATGACTATTTTTGTCGAGACAACCGATAATACCAGACAGTGTATTAACTGAACTGTAATAAAAATTTGCATATATATAGATATTGGGCATACGATTTTCCTTCAGTCTGATACTTTTCATGCTATGAAACTATTTTCTCCCAAACATGACAATGATGAACGGTTTTTGTAAAATATATTACAAAAATATGATTTAAATGGCATTCTATATAAAATATAAATGGATAGGTATTCTAGAAGTCAGAAAAACAACATGGTAACTTTGTAATCAGTCTAAACATAGACGACAAATATGCACATAACAGCTATATCAATAAAATAAAACATGCTCATTTAAAAGTATTGCCTGTCCTGTATTATTTCCAAACAAATGTAAATTCCACATATTGGAATTAAGAAAGTATTCGTATTTGTATTTGTTTTCATTTCAGATTTTTTTAAATTGCATTTTAGGTAAAGGAACAGTAAATGGCTTGAGCTTTGTCACATATTTTGATAAAATGAGACATACAACCTCGGTTTGAACTAAAAATCGAAGATAAAAAATAATGCATTGATATCTTTTCTTTTTCTGAAATATTACTGATTGAATTTTTTCAAAATACTAGTAGGTAAAGTATAGAATGTATAGTTCGACAAAACAAAGTTGTATGCAAAACTTTAGCAAAATCTGTGAGGAAATTCATTCCTTGTCAAATGAACTATAAACAAATTTCAACAATGCATTATGGGACTGCCTTTACCACACACAGGAAAGATTGTTTTAATTAATATTTTCTCAAGAAACAATATCAAAATAAAAATTAGTGCAATATTACTACGTACACGGCCAATCGACTCAAGGCTCTGTTCAGTTATACATTCATGACCGACAATGTAGTTAAAGCTTGGGTAAGATACAAGGGGGACATTCAAAACTCAAATTTATCCTTAGAACATGGAAAAAATACAACGTTTTCTTATCGGTACAATGAATGTAATACTATATAAACAAGCAAAGACTTGAAAATAGTGGAAAAGTGTTTGGTGTAGTGATCAATTACAATGATTTAAAAAAAATATTTGAACCAAAACATCAAATTTTAAGACAGGTTAAAATCCAATCCAACATCATAACACCTTGAACAAATTAGTTGGTGCTGAATATAGTTGTTAACAATATGGTATGCAGGTAGTTGTTGAGAAAGACAATATACATTGTTTAAATGAGATTTAAAAAAAAATACTTGTTTTGAAAATAATGGATAATTAATGATTCCTTTGCTAGTTCAGATACTCAAATTTTCTACATAATAATAAGACACCTTTAAACAAACAGTCTGGATGTAACAGTTAACAATTAAGCCTTTCTCTTTTTATCGTTTACACATGATGCCATACGACTTTTCCATTTCTTTGTCGTAAATAGTTCTCGATGATGTATATCCTTATTTCTAATAGTTTGTTTTACACCAGCTCCTTTACCTAATATTTAACTATGGTAGTCTCCTAGATCTTCCCTACCACTAAACTGTCAGATGTGATTCCCCACTATTATTACATACATTAGCCTAGTTAACAATCCATCCTTTGTATTTAAGTCAATCTGCTATCTTCTCATTCCCTCCTCGACCCGAAATGAAAGAGATGTTTGTCCTACATCACCTATTGCATTAACTCTTTTGCTATAAGTAATTGCACTATCTTTTCATTTTCTAACATACGAGAAAGTGTTAAAGGTGTGTCTCCATTAGCATCCACCTTGTCAACATCACATCCTTTTTCAATAAGTAATTGTACTATCTTCTCATTTCCTACGCAACATGAAATTGTCAAGGGCGTCTCCCCATCAGCATTTACCTTGTTAACATCAACCTCTTTGTCTATAAGTAATTTAACTATCTTCTCATTTTCTGTCATACAAGTTATTGTCAGAGGTGTATCTCCATTGCCATTTACCTGGTTAACATCACACCCTTTGTCTAAAAGTAACTGAACTATCTTCTCATTTTCTGCCAAGCAACAAATTGTCAAAGGTGTCTCTCCATAAGCATCAGACTTGTTAATATCACACCCTTTGTCTAAAAATATCTGTACTATCTGCTCATTTCCTTTTCTACAACTAATTATCAGAGGTGTTTGCCATTTTTCACAAATCGTGTTAACCTCACTTCCGTTGTCTATAAGTAACTGTACCAACTCCTCCTTTCCTCCCTTACAAGCAGTGATCAGAGGTGTCTGCCCCTTATCATCAACCTGGTTAACATCACTTCCTTTGTTTATAAGTAATTGTACTATCTTCTCATTTCCTCCACTACAAGCAACATTCAGAGGTGTGTGCCCCTTACCATCAACCTGGTTAACATCACATCCTCTGTCAACAAGAAACTGTATTATTTTCTCATTCCCTCCCTTACACGCAGTTATCAGAGCTGTCAGACCCTTAATATCTACCGGGTTAACCTCAACTCCTTTATCTTTAAGAAATTCTACTATTTTCTCATTTTCCTCACTACAAGCAGTATTCAGAGATGTCTGCCCCTTACCATCAACCTGGTTAACGTCACTTCCTTTGTCTATAAGTAACTGTATTATCTTTTCATTTCCTCCTTTACAGGCAGCAGTCAGAGGTGTATATCCACTACCATCAAGCCGGTTTACATCACTTCCTTTGTCTAAAAGTAACTGTACTATCTTCTCATTTCCTCCCTTACAGGCAGCAGTCAGAGGTGTACATCCCCTATCATCAACCTGGTTAACATCACTTCCTTTGTCTATAAGTAACTGTATTATCTTTTCATTCCCTTCACTACAAGCAGTTATCAGAGGTGTCTGCCCCTTACCATCAACCTGGTTAACGTCACTTCCTTTGTCTATAAGTAACTGTACTATCTTCTCATTTCCTATTTTACAGACAAACGTCAGAGGTGTATATCCACTACCATCAACCTGGTTAACATCACTTCCTTTGTCTAAAAGTATCTGTATTATCTTTTCATTTCCTTCACTACACGCAGTTATCAGAGGTGTCTGCCCCTTACCATCAACCTGGTTAACGTCACTTCCTTTGTCTATAAGTAACTGTACTATCTTCTCATTTCCTATTTTACAGACAAACGTCAGAGGTGTATATCCACTACCATCAACCTGGTTAACATCACTTCCTTTGTCTAAAAGTATCTGTATTATCTTTTCATTTCCTTCACTACAAGCAGTTATCAGAGGTGTCTGCTCCTTACCATCAACCTGGTTAACGTCACTTCCTTTGTCTATAAGTAACTGTACTATCTTCTCATTTCCTATTTTACAGACAAACGTCAGAGGAGTATATCCATAATTAACAACCTGGTTAACATCACTTCCTTTGTCTAAAAGTATCTGTATTATCTTTTCATTTCCTCCTTACACGCAGTTATCAGAGCTGTCTGACCCTGAAGATCTACCTGGTTAACCTCACTCCTTTGTCTATAAGTGACTGTACTATCTTCTCATTTCCTACTATCACAGGCAATACGTAGAGGTGTATATCCACTATCACAACCTGGTTAACATCACTCCTTTGTCTATAAGTAGCTGTACTATCTTCTCATTTCCTCCTTACAGGCAGCAGTCAGAGGTGTACATCCCTACCATCACCTGGGTTAACATCACTTCCTTTGTCTATAAGTAACTGTACTATCTTCTCATTTCCTCTATGACAGGCAGGTCAGAGGTGTACATCCCTACCATCAGCCTGGTAACATCACTTCCTTTGTCTTAAGTGACTGTACTATCTTCTCATTTCCCTATCACAGGAATACGTTAGAGGTGTATATCCACTACCACAACCTGGTTAACATCACTCCTTTGTCTATAAGTAACTGTATTATCTTCTCATTTCCTCTACTACAGGCAGCAGTCAGAGGTGTACATCCCTACCATCAACCTGGTTAACATCACTTCCTTTGTCTATAAGTAACTGTATTATCTTCTCATTTCCCTAATACAGGCAGCAGTCAGGGTGTACATCCCCTACCATCAACCTGGTTAACATCACTTCCTTTGTCTATAAGTACTGTATATCTTCTCATTTCCTCTATACAGGCAGCAGTCAGAGGTGTATATTCCCTACCATCACCTGGTTAACATCACTTCCTTTGTCTATAAGTAGCTGTACTATCTTCTCATTTCCTCTATACAGGCAGCAGTCAGTGGGTGTACATCCCTACATAAACCTGGTTAACATCACTTCCTTTGTCTATAAGTAACTGTACTTATCTTCTCATTTCCTCTATGACAGGCAGCAGTCAGTGGTGTACATCCCCTACCATCAGCCTGGGTAACATCACTTCCTTTGTCTATAAGTAACTGTATTATCTTCTCATTTCCTCTACTACAGGCAGCAGTCAGAGGTGTACATCCCCTACCATCAACCGGGTTAACATCACTTCCTTTGTCTATAAGTAACTGTACTATCTTCTCATTTCCCTATACAGGCAGCAGTCAGAGGTGTATATCCCTACCATCAACCTGGGTTAACATCACTTCCTTTGTCTATAAGTAACTGTATTATCTTCTCATTTCCTCTATACAGGCAGCAGTCAGAGGTGTACATCCCCTACCATCAACCTGGTTAACATCACTTCCTTTGTCTATAAGTAACTGTACTATCTTCTCATTTCCTCTATGACAGGCAGCGTCAGAGGTGTATATCCACTCCATCAACCGGGTTAACATCACTTCCTTTGTCTATAAGTAACTGATACTATCTCTCATTTCCTCTAATACAGGCAGCAGTCAGAGGTGTATATTCCCTACCATCAGCCTGGGTTAACATCACTTCCTTTGTCTATAAGTAACTGTACTATCTTCTCATTTCCTCTATGACAGGCAGCAGTCAGTGGTGTACATCCCCTACCATCACCTGGTAACATCACTTCCTTTGTCTATAAGTAACTGTACTATCTTCTCATTTCCTCTATGACAGGCAGCAGTCAGTGGTGTATATCCCTACCATCAGCCTGGGTAACATCACTTCCTTTGTCTATAAGTAACTGTATTATCTTCTCATTTCTTCTATACAGGCAGCAGTCAGAGGTGTACATCCCCTACCATCAACCGGGTTAACATCACTTCCTTTGTCTATAAGTAACTGTATTATCTTCTCATTTCCGCTAATACAGGCAGCAGTCAGTGGTGTAATCTCCTACCATCAACCTGGGTTAACATCACTTCCTTTGTCTATAAGTAACTGTATTATCTCTCATTTCCTCTATACAGGCAGCAGTCAGAGGTGTACATCCCCTACCATCAACCTGGGTTAACATCACTTCCTTTGTCTATAAGTAACTGTATTATCTTCTCATTTCCGCTAATCAGGCAGCAGTCAGAGGTGTATATCTCCTACCATCAACCGGGTTAACATCACTTCCTTTGTCTATAAGTAACTGTATTATCTCCTCATTTCCTCTAATACAGGCAGCAGTCAGAGGTGTATATCTCCTACCATCAACCTGGTTAACATCACTTCCTTTGTCTATAAGTAACTGTACTATCTTCTCATTTCCTCTATGACAGGCAGCCGTCAGAGGTGTATATCCACTTCCATCAACCGGGTTAACATCACTTCCTTTGTCTATAAGTAACTGTACTATCTCCTCATTTCCTCTAATACAGGCAGCAGTCAGAGGTGTATATCTCCTACCATCAACCTGGTTAACATCACTTCCTTTGTCTATAAGTAACTGTACTATCTTCTCATTTCCTCTATGACAGGCAGCCGTCAGAGGTGTATATCCACTTCCATCAACCGGGTTAACATCACTTCCTTTGTCTATAAGTAACTGTACTATCTCCTCATTTCCTCTAATACAGGCAGCAGTCAGAGGTGTATATTCCCTACCATCAGCCTGGGTAACATCACTTCCTTTGTCTATAAGTAGCTGTACTATCTTCTCATTTCCTAGACTACAGGCAGCAGTCAGAGGTGCATATCTCCTACCATCAACCGGGTTAACATCACTTCCTTTGTCTATAAGTAACTGTACTATCTCCTCATTTCCTCTAATACAGGCAGCAGTCAGTGGTGTACATCCCCTACCATCAGCCTGGGTAACATCACTTCCTTTGTCTATAAGTAACTGTACTATCTTCTCATTTCCTAGACTACAGGCAGCAGTCAGAGGTGTATATCTCCTACCATCAACCGGGTTAACATCACTTCCTTTGTCTATAAGTAACTGTATTATCTCCTCATTTCCTCCCTCACAGGCAGCCGTCAGAGGTGTATATCCACTACCATCAACCGGGTAAACATCACTTCCTTTGTCTATAAGTAACTGTACTATCTCCTCATTTCCTCTAATACAGGCAGCAGTCAGAGGTGTATATCTCCTACCATCAACCTGGTTAACATCACTTCCTTTGTCTATAAGTAACTGTATTATCTTCTCATTTCCTAGACTACAGGCAGCAGTCAGAGGTGTATATCTCCTACCACCAACCTGGTTAACATCACTTCCTTTGTCTATAAGTAACTGTATTATCTCCTCATTTCCTCTAATACAGGCAGCAGTCAGAGGTGTATATCTCCTACCATCAACCTGGTTAACATCACTTCCTTTGTCTATAAGTAACTGTATTATCTCCTCATTTCCTCTAATACAGGCAGCAGTCAGAGGTGAACATCCACTACCATCAACCTGGTTAACATCACTTCCTTTGTCTATAAGTAACTGTACTATCTTCTCATTTCCTCCCTTACAGGCAGCAGTCAGAGGTAAATGAATCGAATGACAACTCTTTCTATCAACACTTTTAGAAATAAAGTATTGAACTATATCATAATATCCTCGGAGGCATGATTTTATAAAAGGGTTATCATCATCCTCATAATCATCGTCATTATTATCCTTATAATCATTAGAATCAGAACAATCTTCAAATTCCATTGTTTCAATTGAATCGGCATTCGTAACGTTTAATCGTCTTAAAAACGTGTCGTCTATCGACTTTAATGTTTTGAGGAAAGAAGTTCTATATACTTCATACTTCATTTGAGTATTATAGAAACATTGGTTCATCTTTCCAAGTAGTAAATCGCATTTAATTCTCTCAAAATATTCCTTTTCATGCTTCTTTGATATCATTATAGTAAATTTGCCATGTTGTTCATTAATAGATTCTAGCTGTGTCCGTTGATTGAAAACTCGGATGTCTGAATAACGTAATATACATCTGACCATTCCATCTTTGTTCCCAAAATAGCAGCACATGAAATCAAACATTATATCATGTATCACCCTATATTCGTTTCTTGTTTTTCTGAAGTAAGTTCCAATTAGTTTTTCCAAATATCCCTTAATTTTACTTCTAGATGTACCTCGATCGATTTCGCATATGTCAAAAATGTTTTCCAAGACCGATTTGTGTTTTGTAATTTTCTTATATACATCAAAAAAAGATTCTTTTATGGTGCCATTATAAATTACACAAAGAAATAATGAACAATATTTGTATGGATCACGTTTTTGAATTTTGTCCCATTCATTTGTGTATGTATCAAAAGGACATTGTAAAAAATCAGAGAGTTTGAACTCGCTGTTTTTTGAACATCTGGAAAAATGCACTTTGTAAAGATAGCACATCAGAGGTGTAAAATCTACATGTTCATTTTTTAAGAGCTCGACACTAGCTTCAGATAAATACTTTCTACAGATCTTTATTTTGTCCTCCCTTGTATATTTTTCTGACAAATTAAAGATATTGGATTCGAAAGCAGAGCATGATTCTTTAAATTGTTCATCATTGTAAATATCTAATCGACACGTTGCTGCTATTTTTGTCTTTCCTTTTTTCAGAATTCTCTTTAACCTGTCTTCGTTATCCATCCAATGTTCGATATCAGACATCCTAACTGAGAATCGTCCACACATGTCATCCATAACAAATATCTGTCTTTTGTCTTTTTTATAATGTTGCAGTATATCTTCAATACCAGTACATGGAATTATAGTATATCCAATCTTCTTATTTAGTTTTAAAGCAACATTATGCATTAACATGCTCTTACCAATTCCTGGTTCACCCACTATTAAGACACTGTGTTCTGATTCCAGAATCGTTGAAATCACGTTTACCACAGGCGTATCAACGAAGGTAACGTCTTGTTCTTTCCAATATTCAATCTCTACTGTCTGAGAATCTACAAAAAATAGCAAAATGTGTAATTGTTAACTTTATGACGATTTTGTGAAAGCTGAAGAAATTGATCGATCAGCATTTATATATCAGGAATAAAATCTATAATTAACTACCATCACAACAGTAGGGTCAGCCAAAAAGGATGAACACATCGGGATGAGTATCGCAGCTAAGGACCTTTACCAAATAAAAATAATGAGTTGTTTAGTCAACATTTCAGAAGCATAATTATCTAAGAATTTATAACCAGAGGATCCAATGATCCTAAATCGCTTAGTTGGCCATGGTTAAACATGAACATGTATTATCAACAGTGACAATTATCTTTTACACACTTAGATTGTTGTTACCAATTCGATTAAGATCCACAAACAAAGCTTCACGTAGTTGTAAATCTGCTGATCAGTTAAGAAGATAACATTAATTTATATCTTTTACAGTTTCGGGAATGTAGCTTAAAACGGAAAAAAATGGATTAAACTTCCAATGAACGACGTAAGTTCTCCTATATGGAGTTGATGACAATTTCAGATCTGTTTATGTTGACTTATTTGAAGATCTTATCAATTGAAGTTAATAATGAAGTGTTCAGTTTTCGACTTAAAAGAAACCAAATTAATTGGATACTATAATTTATTGTGTTATGAAATTACTTTGATTTGCATTACTTTAAGGAATGCAACATTACCAATCAAAATTCAGTTTTCATTGTTTTATGACACATTATTTTTTAAAAAAAGTGACAAGAATTGTCTTCAAATTATGATTTAAGAAAGCAAAACAATTAATGATTGTATGGCATCAAAAGCCCAAACACATCAAACTAATGGAAAACACCTGTCATATCCTCATGTAGAAAATGACAACTACTGTAAGCTTATATTTGAATTTCAACTGATAATCGATACTTGACAATATCAGTAATTCTCTAGATACATTTTTAGAATTTCAAATCGGAAATTTTTTTTCATTTACTCGTTTAAAATGCACTCTCAAACTGTGACACATAATTTTAGAATTCAATTGCATTTTTCCTAAAATCCTACAAAACAACAACTGCTATGTATATCACCTACCTAATAGTGTGTCTTGATTTTCCTCTATAGCTAACAACCTCTGCAAAGAAAGAATAATATAATAATATATGATTCATATAACTGTATAATAACGATTAAACTTAAGGCACCAATGGCTTATTTCGTGCATCCAAACATAAAAGCATTTACAATTTTTCTTCAAAATTAATTACTAAAATAACTCATTAGACTACCGTTTGTCCATCTTTAATTGCTGAAAATTTGCCTGTGTTTATTTTCTATATCAAAGTGTGTGCATAATATCATAAATATCGCAAATATAAGTAAAATTTATTATAAAAGGAAACTCCTACGAGGATATTTCAGATTAAAAAGAAGAATCTTAATTTTTTGTACTATTGACCAAATATCTAACAAAAGTATAGGCTCTCAAGAGTCTGTGTTGCGCATCTGTATCTACTCTAGTTTTTGAAATCATGTTAAATAAAGTCAACATCTTATGGATATAGATATAGGAAGATGTGGTATGAGTGCCAATGAGACAACTCTCCATCCAAGTCACAATTTATAAAAGTAAACCATTATAGGTCAAGGTACGGTCTTTAACACGGGGCCTTGGCTCACACCGAACAACACGCTAAAAAAGGCTCCTAAAAAATACTAGTATAAAACCATTTAAACTGGAAAAACAACGGTCTAATCTATATAAAAAAAAACGAGAAACGACAAACACTTATGCGCCACATCAACATACGACAACAACTCAACATCCAGATTTACGACAAGTGCAAACAATTGCAGTGGGTTTAAAAAAGAGAGACGAAAGATACCAGAGGGACAGTCAAACTCATAAATCGAAAAAAAACTGACAACATCATGGCTAAAAATGAAAAAGACAAACAGACCAACAATAGTACACATGACACAACATAGAAAACTAAAGAAAACGCAACACGAATCCCAACAAAAACTAGGGGTGATCTCAGGTGCGTCGGAAGGGTAAGCAGATCCTCCTCCACATGTGGCACTCGTCGTGTTGCTTATGTGAAAAATCCGGTAAATAGTCGGTAGGTCACATCGATGAAAGGGACGAGGATTGTATAATAGTAGTTACGACGTAAGGAACATATACGATATCATTTGTGAAACGGTTATTCCATAACAATCAACCAACCCGTGATGGCGTCCGTAAAATTTACGAAGGGATGATTTCAACTTCAACATTTGGAACTCTTGTTGTAATAGCTTCCTTGTGAGCAGCAACCCTCTATCAAGAACATCATGATAGGAAATGCAATCACGGGAATATCGTTTCAAATGGGAGATATATACCTCGTATGCAGGTGCTGCTGGAAAGTTGCTAATTAGAAATGGAATGTTCACAATTGGAAAGCTGAAATCACCTCTTTGTCGTAAAGTTTTGTTTTCAACCGACCCTAATTGTCAATTTATAGATGTAATAAAATTGAGAATTGAAATGGGGAATGTGTCAAAGAGACAACAACCCGACCATAGAACAGACAACAGCAAAAGGTCACCAACAGTTCGATGGGATAGATGCGTTCCACATAGTCACCAAATTTGAATTATTTAGTGAAAGAACATCATCTATATAGCGGATAGTAGAGTTTAAACGTTTTAATGATAACAAACCTTCACCCTTATCTGAAATAATAGTGTAACATTACATAACTTAGAGAGACACACAATAAAATATCAGTTGGCACGACTTAACTCAATCAAAAGACGTAGTGACCAAATGAACATACACTGTAAAAATTAATTTGATCTATGATACAATTTAAATAAAAAGTTAATAAAAATAAGGGATACATAATTATAGTAAAAGTATATAAGCTGTGAAATACTATACAATTTCAGAAAAACATCAGCTTTGAAAAAAGTTATCGCAATTTGTTATATCAAAATTAAACACAGGTAAATGAAAATAGTTTTGTAAATAAGTATACTTCTGTGTGTTATATTCGTGTATAATAATTTAACTATTCAAATACCCTGGAAAATGTAGGCCAAATAAAATCTGGGCAAGGGTTCCTTTGACTCAGACAAACACACAAGGTTAGGGGCATTCACCCAATATAAGTATGATGAAGTAAATATATATAACAGTAAATAGAAACAGTAACACTGGATAAATCTGAAAATTAAACATATCAAGAAGAAATTATGAGCACGATCCACCGAATAAAATTGCTCCCTCTGGAAAAATCAAGTCATCCCATTGCAGTCTTATCAATATTTAAATTAGTTTTCAAGTTGTGACCATTTGAAAATGATTTTTTTCACATTTTCACCATAGAATTCTATAGTAAACACTTATGTTACATTTTTACACGCTGTAGACCATGTTGGTTGTACGGCAGGGCCATCGGATACATTTTAAATCGATATACTCTTAATTATGAATTATGCTAATGTGTTATTATTTTTTTGCCAAGTAGATAAGGAGGAGTAGGTATTTGTAAAAGATTTTGAAATACCTACAAAAAAGTGAAAATTGACTTGAAAGGCCATTAACTCCTAAAGGGGTAAATTTTATTCATAATGACCTGAGGAACATTTTAACCCCGAAAAATTAAATAAAATTTGTTCGAACTGCTTTAGTTTTAGAGATGTAAGCCAAAAACTGCATTTTACTGCTTTGTACAATTTTTAGTCAAGCCGGTCATATATGCTTTTATCGAGTCTTCGTTTCTGTTATTGTTTAAAAGATAATAGGCAAATATTTGAGAGAATCGTCTCTTAATCAGTCGAACAGACTTGTTGTAAATATTGCTTGCTGATCTTTTTTATTATTTAAATTATTTATCAGTCTATTTACGTTTACAAGATAATAAGCAAAAACTCAAATCAATTGTAGAAAATCGTCATCAAAGAACAATAATATGATGATTTCAATTAATCGTGTTAACCTATTCGAAGATCTTGTCTTGCTGATAATTTGTATAATTTTCAGTTTTATTCTTATGTATTACAACTTTTGAGTTAAATGGTAAATTCTTAATTTAAGGAGAGTGTCTCCAATATATAATCGTCTGAAAAGGTTGATGTCAACAGAAATTAGATATATCCAATCATTCTTAACAGTATTGTTCCTGTCAGATTTTCTCTTTCTTTAAGGTTTTCAAGATTATAGCCACACATTGAGTTTTACCCCTATGGTCTATTCTAAGCCATGTCGGCTATAGAGGTTAGTAGGCAGGTTCACAGGACACATCTTTAAAATGGATACCAAATTATGATTTTTATAAAGTTTGTATCTAATTGGCACAGTAGTTTCCGATGAGATGATATTTATAAAAGATAAATGACGCCAACAGATACCAACGACAACGGACGACTTGTGACGAGAAAGCTAACCTGATCCTTTTGGCCAGGTGAGATAAAAAGGGGAATTCCATAAAAATGACAACATCAAATATTATCAACCTACAAAATAAGTGGGAAAAGGCGGACATAGCATGTGAGACAGGTAAAATAGTAAAGGAAAAATCTTCATAAATACTTATTAGCGGATCTCCTAAAAGGATTTCATATTAAACAAAATGGAATTTTGACAAACACTATCTACAACAGTTACATATCAATATAAATTGCGAAGGGCTTTTCGTTTATGATTTTATCAAATACATGGAGTGGTTTTGTTGTTGTTTTTCTTTTTTATCCACTTATTCAAATTTCGCCTTTTTTGTTTCAGTCAAAAACAATGTGCAATTGATAGAATTTGTCAGTTGATTAGTTTTACGTAGGTATTTTATAGTATCATTCAAAAAGATCCAAAGGTATAACACATCTTAAAATGACTTCACTTAATTCATACTTACTTTGTCAATCTCCACAAATCTTGTCTCCATGTCGTTTTTAATCTGGGTTAATGTACTTCTAATGTAGTCTTGTATCTTCTTGGTCTCCAAAGAATTGTTGTCTGTTTCTTTTTCTATAAGTTTTGAATGTTTAACTAAACAATGCAGTAGTCGACAAATCTCATTTGTACCATTCAAAGAACTTGGACCTAAAATAAAATAACGTAACAGTTAATTTCAACATTACGTATACTTGACGACTGAAATATTCATAAAGTGTCAAACATGATTACGTTGCTATAAATAAAGTAAGTTCAATTTATGAAACAAACCTTCAATTTTTATCCCTTAATTAGATTTATCATTGTCAAGTTCTATTCAGTCCAAAACATTTCTCATTACTAGATCACAAAGTCAGCTTCATTATCGCTGGTTATTACAATTTCACTTCATCATAACTGCCTATTCTAGAGGTGGCGTGAATCAGATGTGGATACTTAAAAATTCTAAAGATCTTTTAGAGTACATACAATTTAAAAGAGGGACGAAAGATACCAAAGGGACAGTCAAACTCATAAATCTAAAACAAACTGATAACGCCATGGCTAAAAATAAAAAAGACAAACAGAAAAACAATAGTACACACGACACAACATAGAAAACTAAAGAATAAACAACACGAACCCCACCAAAAACTAGGGGTGATCTCAGGTGCTCCGGAAGGGTAAGCAGATCCTGCTCCACATGTGGCACCCGTCGTGTTGCTTAAGTGATTACAAATCCGGTA
The DNA here is from genome assembly GCA_019925275.1 of Mytilus edulis. Taxonomy (NCBI): domain Eukaryota; kingdom Metazoa; phylum Mollusca; class Bivalvia; order Mytilida; family Mytilidae; genus Mytilus; species Mytilus edulis. Next base: position 116,124,398 of record CM034360.1, read on the forward strand.
AATAGTCTAATTCGGTAGGTCATATTCATGAAAGGGAAGGGGATTGTAGTTACGACGTAAGGAACATATCCGATATCATTTGTGAAACGGTTATTCCATAACGGTCAACCAACTCGTGATGGCGTCCGTAAAATTTACGAAGGGATGATTTCAACTTCACCATTTGGAACTCTTGGTTTAATAGCTTCCTTGTGAGCAGCAAACCTCTATCAAGAAAATCATGATAGCTATTAACTCTCTTTCATCTTGTAATAGTATTAAAACATTTGACTTTTCTACAGTATTCCACATTCCAAACTAAAAGACAAATTGAAAGAGTTCGTATTGCTTTGTTTCATAAAAAAGAATTAACCAGCGTAGATAAAAGTATCTTGTCTTAGGGAGGGATACATCCTACTTTGTAAAGGATCACTCTGATTCTAACAAAGAATTCTCTGAAACTAGCTATATGAAGATGCTTCATTACTTTATTGATAACATATTTGTTACGTTCGGAGGACGTGTTTTTCAACAGACTGTCGGCATTCCAATGGTAACAAATTGTGTGTCTCTTCTTGACGAATTGTTTCTTTATTATTATGAGGCTGACTTCATACAGGAATTTCTTAGGAGTAATATAAGAAGTTAGCAACATCCTTTAATTCTAATTTCAGCTATATAGATGATGTTCTTTCAGTAAATATTTCAAAATTTGGTGACTATATTGAACGCATTTATCCCATCAAACTAGAGATAAAGGATACTTCAAATACAGTTAAGTATGCCCCATATCTTGACTTACATCTATAAATTGAGGGTCGTTTGAAAACAAAACTCTACGACGGAAGAGATGATTTCAGCTTTCCAATTGTGAACCTTCCTTTTCTAAGTAACAACATTCTAGCAGTACCTACATACGGGGTATATACCTCTAAATTGAAACGATATTTCCCTGCTTGCATTTCCTAACATGATTTTCTTGATAGACGGTTGCTGCTCGCAAGCTATTAAACCAGGAGTTCCAAATGGCGAAGTTGAAATCATCCCTCGGGAATTTTACGTACGCCATCACGAGATGGTTGACAGTTATGGAATAACCGTTTCACAAATGATATGGAATATGTTCCTTACGTCGTAACTATACAATCCCCTTCCCTTTCATGACAGAGACCTATCGAATTAGACTATTTACCGGATTTGTTATCACATAACCAACACGACAGGTGCCACATGTGGAGCAGGATCTGCTAACCATTCCGGAGCACTTGAGATCACCCCTAGTTTTTAATGGGGTTAGTGTTGGTTATTCTTTAGTTTTCAATGTTATGTCATGTGTACTATTGTTTGTCTGTGTGTCTTTTTCATTTTAAGCCATAACGTTGTCGGTTTGTATTTTATTTGTGAGTTTGACTGTCCCTCTGGTATATGTCGTCCCTATTTTATGCCGCCAAACCTTCCTCGTCGGATTCATAGGATTATATAGGTATTATGATTGTGAACCATTATTATAATACTATTTAACATAAAAATCGGCCTTTGCACATCATCTTGGTTTATGTGCGTTATAAATCATATCATACCTTTTTATTGATCATTAGACGGATAGCAGTCAGTGCTTGCGTTTTGGATTAAAGGATATCCGAATGTTGAAATGTTGTATATCATTGTTATATATTTTCCATTGTTAAAACAATCTTCATTTTTGTATTTTTCTATACAATTACGGTTATAAATCTAAAACGATACCATTCAATGGAGTGTCAAATATATCAAGTTGTGTTCTACAAGTAATTAATAGTTCCCATAAGACATTTAGCAGACTTAAATTATATTTTTCAATCAAGAACTCATAATTATAAGTTCATTACCATCAATTTCCCATTTTTTCATTTCCAGTATGGTTTGATTTTCTTCGTTGGAACTCAGACCGATGTTCTTCACAAGGTTCATCATCAGCTGGAATGAATCTGCATACTTTACAGCATCCCACTCAGTGAAATCACAATGAGCCCATGGATTCCTTACTTTTTCTCGTACCTGAAATGATAGACATTCATACTTCATGTATAAAAGAGGGACGAAGATCCCAGAGGGAGAGTCAAACTCATAGATAGAAAATAAATTGACAACGCCATGGTTAAAAATAAAAAGACAAACAGACAATCAATAGTACAGAAGACACAAACATATAACTTGTATTTTAAGTCTTTAATAAGGCAGTAGTTTGCAATCCCAATAGCAGGATATCACATTTATCTTCTGTGACCGGTCACTACATTTTTCATGATATCCTTTAAAAAAATACAATACTGATAAATCATTGATAGTTTCGACAGCTTTACATAGTAACAATTAAAAAGGAGTTAATGTTTATCATGACGTTCACCTTTTATAATATTTTGTCACCCATATTATCATGATTACAGTATTTCGAACACCAGATTTTTTTTTTCCTTTTTGGATTATATCGCAGGTTCACAAATGATGTTTGCTTTATAAATAAAGTGACTGGTTTAAATTATGAATTGAATCTTTTGTGTGTTTTGAAATTTTCTGTATTCATTTAGGCATCTAAACCAATGTTCATCATTACATTGTAAAGTAAGATTCTTTCGTAATAAAAATTAGAGATGTATAGTCATTTGCATATATCAACTTATAATTTACATATCTTTGTAATTGTAGGTTATCTCGTAATAAAAAAAATAGTGATTTATAGTCACTTAAACATATCAACTTATGTTGAACTTGACTTTGTAAATGAAAGTTTTCTTTTTTCTCGAATTAACAAATAGTGTTGAATGGTAATTTCCGAGTATCAACTTATGTTTAATTTATCTTTGTTAATTAAGGTTCTCTCGACAATATGGGATAAATAGTGATTTAGAATTGCAGAAAATTGGCTTTACAATGGAATATCAATACCATAAATCAATGAAAAAGAATACATCTAAACGAAAATAATATCGATTTGTTTTGTTTGGTTTTTTCTGCTGGGAGGCAAAAACGGTGAGATATCAGTGAGATATCAGTGTACATAGATACTACACGTACATCTTTAGCATTTGACTTTACCACTGGAGGGAACTTGTCAATGTTGATGATTAATCCAAATAACGCGGAAGAATCGCATGTTTCATCAAACCCTGTATATTGTGCCATGTGTGTCTGTAAAAAAAGCTTGGATAAATCAATAACACTCTTGATTGTGTAGTCGTACTGTGCCCTTTGGTAACCATAGGTTGCTTTGTTGTTGTTGACAGCGTCATAATTCAGTAAGGTGTGTGTTGGTTGATATTGCTTTAAACTTGTTGAATATGTTTGAGTATCAATCTTCTGTTTGAGGGATAACTCTTCATAAAGTGGAGTTAAAATTGGAACAACATATTTCCTCAGTGCTGGTGATATAACGCTGTGAAGACAAATTCCAACAATCAGGTATCTTTTCTGATTATCATCTAAAACTGCTGGCGTTGCTATAAAAAAGGATTAACATACAGTTGTTTTTTATCATCAGTCAAATGCAGAAAGCATAACAATTTCGGATATGGATTAAGTGCAATAATCCAATTGTCTATTGGTATAAGTCTTTCAACAGTTATAAGATAAATTATCAGTGAAGGAATTGTGTATAATTGTTCCTTTAAATACCACAATGTCAATTCAGTCTGTGATATACATATTATACACATATAGGCACTAAAATTAACACATGTTTAGAATCACACTCAAGTTTAAATGTTAAACTCTTGAAAGGACTAAAATTTATATAGAGTGTAATAGAGGCAATGAAATGAATTATTCACTTGAATAATACATAAACGAGTAAGTAACAATTTGAAAGTGATATTCAAACTTACGATAGTTGATGTGGTTCATTAGTAATTCTTGTTTTTCGTTTTTTATATAGATAAGACCATTGATTTTCCTGTTTGAATTGTTCTACACTAGTCATTTTGGAGTCCCTTATAGCTTGCTGTTCGGTGCGAGCAAAGGCTCCGTGTTAAATGCCGTAATATGACCTATAATTGTTTACTTTTTTTTTGTCTAATTGGCACTCATACCAAATTTTTTTATTTCTATTTAAAGTTAAATTGGTTTATATTCTCATATATTATAAATAACAACATACTCAAAACGTATTATTTCATTAATATAGATCTATTAAATGAATATCAAAGGTATGTTATAGAACAGCAAATCATTCATCACGTCCAACAATAAAGAATTAAATGCAGACAAAACTGAGTATATAGCCTATGTATGGGTTGCTAAAAGCATGGCTTGACGTAGACATTAATTAGCTTGTCCGATGGATAATCCTCCTATCCAGTGCATGCTATCCGTTGGGCATTTTTCATTTGCTCAAATACAAAATTGAAGTATGGTTAGTTAGCCACTCGTAAAGTTACATTACCAGTAGTTACTGGTTTAGTTATGTAACCAATGTTTAACTGCAACTTACTACTCAAAGAGAAAGCATAATTCATTGTCTGGCCTAATCATTAATACACTTTATTTAATTATGTGGCAATTTAACCCTTTCTAGACCCATTGTGTAAAACAAATTTAATCAACGTGTGGTTCGGCGATGATCTTGGAAGATTATTGAACGACTTTACGGGTCATAATCTATATCATCTCACTAAATGAATCAAAATGTTCTAACAGGTTTACATGAAATTGATTACCTTGTCGAATGTGGAAGGCACTCGAAGGGATTTTCTTTTATAAAAAAATGAAAAATTATTTGATAATAGTTAGAGTAACAGATTCTTCCATAGTTTCTCGTGGATTATCGGATTTATCCAATCTCGATAGTTAAACTATCAATTTCAACTATCTCGATTGGATAAATCCGATAATCAACTGGTAACAATGTAAGTATCTATATGTAAACTATCCTTATAAAGCGAAAATCTATCCCTGCACTATGTATCGTCATTATTTGTCTAGGGTTAAACAGAAAATCGTACTACTTAGATGTATGAGTTTTTCGCAATGGTGTTCGTAACAACGGGTACCAGGTGATATTGTTCTTGAAATCGAACAAAGATTCATGTTGGACCCTACGAACCGTAATATGGACCAATTTGAAAACGAGCCCCAAAAAATAAAATCGCAATACACGGTTGAATTCAGCTTATCAAAGAAACTCAATAATAAAATCCAAAGAATTAAATACATGGTTAGATTAAGCATATTAAAGAACTGAACATATACAAGACTTTTAAGTAAATCCGATTAAAATAGGTCAAGATATAAACAATCAAAGCATTAGTCATGTTAGTAAACTATAGTTTTAGGCCCCATTTACCTAAGCGGTTAGGGATATTATCCCAAAATCAATCGAAACACTGAGGCTTTTGTTGAGGTATGAAACCAAGTGGGACAATTTCATAGAAAAACATACACTTTTAAACAAGTTTTGGCCAGAAACCAGAAATTTACTGTTTTGGGTCTTTTTGACCCCTTATTTCGAAACAGGAGAATAAGTTCAATAACCCTAAAAATCAATCATTACCTTCCTTTTAAAGTTTGAAACCTTAAGATACAATTTTCCACTATTTCGATACTTAATTGATATGGTTTGCCTTTGGGGTTCTGCTACCCCAATCTTTTCACATAATTAAGATTCAGAAAATGTATAACTTTTGATATATTGCGTAAATAGACATTCATGTAGCTATTTCCGTGTTGGTTGGGTGTCGTGTGATATGTTGGAACAGTGGAATACAAAAGTGTGAAAAGAGGTATACAAAGACAGCCGGAAACACAAGGAAAGATAACCTGGAAAATATCACCTTTGATTTGAGCTCAGATCTGAGACTGAATTTAATTATGTAATGTTTACCTATGGTTAGATATTTAGCTATGACAAAATTAGACATTTTATATAAGAAGTAATGGGAACTTTGTTTACCCTATCATATATATCTGAAAAATGTCCCAACCTGTTAATTTTTTTTCAAGCTGGACAATAAGACTTATTCTAGCAGCACATCCTATCACCTGCACACCTCTAACGCCCCCGTCCCCCGAGTGAAATTCATCAGTTGTTTGTGAACAAATTTTTTTTCGGACAACGACGACGATGACGAAGAGTACGTCATACTATTTATTATACAACCCACCAATTTTGCAGTCGTAAGAAAAATTGAACTCGTGATAATGCCAGTTGATGATTATTTAATACGCTATTGATACCTGTTACTCGCGGTAGTTTTGCAGCTGTCTCGTCCATTGCATCTTGTAATTCCTTTGGTATTGAAGGCTTTATACCTCCTGATGTTGAAGGTTCTTCTTCCATGTTATTAGTAGTATAACAGCCTTAATATATGTCACAGCATATTTATCTTATATATTGTCCTCCATTCCTCTATCTGTGCATTTATACACCTTTAACAGCTATATTGATATAATTGTCAATTCATTCTGGAATAATAAAAACAATATACAGCTTGTAATTGATCAGTACGAAGACTCTGGTCTGCAATAATAGTTTACTTAAAGAAAATGGCAGGAGGTAACTAAATGAGTGTCCAAAATTTATTTATTGGTAAACTGCTGTTAAATGGTGTCGATTCTTACACATTATTAACATAAAGGCTTTTCTTAAGATATGCTACTTTGCACAAAGCCAGGATTTTACTGAAAAATTAGCAAATGTAACCCATGAATAGAATATTATTTGGTTGCATCAGTTTGATTGCAATCATAACATAGAAAATTACTTTTATTTTCAATTGTCATTTGTTACCAACTTTCTCTTTTTCATATGAATAAACTTAAGACTTATCATATAATGTGTATGTACATTAACCCCCTTACCCTTCACATAAAGAAGGAACACATGGTAGAAATGCCCCTTTTTTAAATTAGACCTTTAATTTTAAAAATCTACACTAGTAAGATGTCTTACAGTTACATAATTGCTAAATCGGCAAAAAGATTTAAAAATGTTTCTAAATATTGTCTTCAAATGTCTTAATTATTTTTTCGTAACTTAAATCCCGTCACCTTTTCACTAATGTGACCCACCAAATGACCAAATTAGACTTAAAACCGGGTTTGTACACGAAGAGTTCCACATGTGGAGCAGGATCGGCATACCTTTCTGGAGTACCTGACACCCCTCCAGTTTTTGATTGGGTTCGTGTACATAGTTATCAAAGATACCAGGATTATAATTTAATACGCCAGACGCGCGTTTCGTCTACATAAGACTCATCAGTGACGCTCAAATTAAAATAGTTATAAAGCCAAACAAGTATAAAGTTGAAGAGCATTGAGGACCCAAAATTCAAAAAAGTGTATCTCAGTCTTTAGTTTTCTATTTTATGTCTTGTGTACCATTGTTTGTCTATTTGTTTGTCGGTCTTTTTCTTTTTTATCCATGGCGATGTCAGTTTATATTCGACTTATAAGTTTGAATGTCCAACTGTTTAGTTCGACTCTCAGAAATAAACATTATTTAGTGGGGGGTTTTCAAGAAGATTTATTTTTCTACCTCAATACTGTTAATCTCTCTTCTTAATGTTTGTAATTATTTTCTCACTATCCCTACATTTATGTTCTGCAAACGTGAACAACAAATTCAGCTGAAAAATTGAGGTAATTTTATTGACAATTGTGTGTCAACTCTGAATTTCAATTGTGTTTGCTACGCTTGGTAGCTCTCATAGAGATTTGAGTTAAAATGTTTTTTATGTTATCTTTTGTCACCTCACTAACTTAGTTTTGACTGAGATATTCTGTTTACTGTTATTTTAGCCTTTATGAATCAAGTAAGCTTCGAAATGAATAAAGAGGTTAAATGTTTTTTATACTTTCTTTCGTTTATAACAAAATGAATAATGAGAATAATTTACTTACCATTTCTAGAGTTTTGTACTTTTTGTAAAATTTCAAGGTCCCATCAAATCAATATCATATGATATAGAATTATATAAACTTCATGTGTTGTATTTCATAAATATAAAGGGCGTAAAATGGCGTCCATTCTTATTAAAGGGGATATATCGAGTATTTATATGTAACTGCATTTAGTATGCATCATTGTACGATACACATCCTTCTTTATCACTAAAACTTAAAGGAGAACTTAATTTGACATGAATGCAACACGATTTTTTCGAAATAATTCTTTTCTTTCAGTTGTTGTTATTTTTTAACTAGTTTAAACCCTTAAAGAAACCCTGATAAAATTTAAGTGTATGACCAGTTTATAAAAGAACAAAATTTTAAATGTTAAATCATTCATTCGTGAATGTAATGTAAAGAATAGTGTACGATCTGATATCGTAGACTATTTAAATAAATTGAATAGGGTAAATACACATTGTCAAGAGACGTACTTTGTTGGTATTCAAAATCTGGGTATAGCATATATACATGAATTTTTCTATCGATGAACTATCCTACCTATCAATTGTTTTTAATTGATTTTTATAATTGCTCTTCTTGAATTATCACCACCTTCAAGTAACACATTTTATATATTTTATATCATTTACTGTATACTGCCTATTTTGAGAAACATAAGTCATATCTCAACTAATTGTAAACAATACAATGTATTGTGAAACATATTACAATTTTACATGATTTGAATCAAGGCTTTTCCTATATTTATACTCATATCGAAGTAGAATAAAAAGTAAAATCACAAAAGTACTGATCTCTGAGGAATGTTCAAAACAGAAAGTCCCTAATCAAATGGCAAGTCAAAAGAATGGACAACAACTGTCATATTCCGGACTTGGTACAGGCATTTTAAAATGTAGGAAATGGTGGGTTGAACCTAGTTTTAAAGATAGCTAAACGACAGTCGCATCGTAGATAAGAGACGACTACATCAGAAAGACAAGAAAGCAAAAAAATAATTGTTTTATCTTTTCTATTGCTGTAAATATAGCAATAAGTTTTGATAAAACAGGAATTCTGTAATTCTCAATTTTTTTAATTATTACAAAATGACTGCTGTACCCATATATTTTGACTATTCTATTTATTGTGTCTATTTAGTTAACGCATCATTGTAAATATTACGGAATTTGATAAGACTGTCATCAAAGTGAGAGGGTTAGCGCTATAAAACTTGGTTTAATCCACCATTTTCTACATTTGAAAATGCCTGTACCAAGTCAGGAATATGACAGTTCTTGTCCATTCGTTTTTGATGCGTTTTGTTATTTGATCTTGACATATGATTATGGACTTTCCGAATTGATTTTCCTCTAGGTTCAGTATTTTTGTGATTTTACTTTTTTCATATCTCAAATTTTCTAGATGTAGTAATGTATCACTTTGAAAAGATGTTTAAGAATGTATTCTTCTGAAGTTTCAGTCTCATTGAAATCTCGAATATATGAGATACAAGTGGAAAATATCTGAGAATTTAAAATGTTATAATCAATCTTAAATGTGTGAAAAAATTGTGTATTTATGAGTAGGTTTAGCGTAAACAATTTTTCAAATGTTATTACCAATCAATTCCGTCTTTTTAGCCTAACTTTTGAGAAAATAGGTAAGGGATACAAAATGGTTTTACTACAAACATGAACATCCTAATCCCTTTTCTTCTTTTCAAAATTCTTAGATATTTGTCTAACTAATTGTAACAAAGAAGTTGAAAATATATGCATTTTGTTCTAAAGACAATAGAGAATAGTCACAAATTTACAAAATTGACAGCATGGTAAATTTGACACAAAAAGCATCAAAATATGATAAAAATTTCTTATATGCCAGCTTTAGCTGGCACTTATGGTAGAAGCATCGTTTTGGAATAAAGAACGATAACTCTCTCTACACGACCCATCTGAAAAGTTTCGTCACTCTCGTTAAATCTCGTACGATTTTTTTTTTAATGGCGGCCGAATTTAACGTTTCAACGCGAACTTGAAAAAACGGGACAGATCGGACTAATTTCGATGTTTAATACGACATGAATTTTTATTTGTTTACAAAAACAAGAATTCAGGGATGTTGGTATTTTGTGTAGCTTATTTAAATTTTATTGTACCACGAAAATTACCGAAGTTAGGACAACAACATCTGACGCCATGTTTCGTCTACTTCAACCTTCCATTATCAGTGAGGTCAAAACAAATTACCTAAATAATCGCAGGTACTCCATTTAAAAGTCACAAAATCATAATAAACGATAACATTTCTAGCGTAAAACGTCCGTCCATCCATGGGAACACAAAAATAACATCTGCAAGCAATATATTCCAGTGGCGGATCCAGAAATTTTCAAAAGTGGGGCCTGAGAGAGGGCCCGCTCCAGTCACGCTTCAGTGATTCCCTATATAAGCAGCCAAATTTTTTCCCAAAAAGGGGGGCGCCCCCCCCCCCCACCACCCCCCCCCCCGCCTAAATCCGCCTCTGCATTCTGTTATTTTTTTATTGATGATGCGAGGTAAACTCCGGTGCACTGGTTGACCATGACTAAGTATGTTCATCTGCCACAATATTCCTCACACCAAGGAACAATGATAATGTTGGTTATACTGTTGAATGTGATCACGGTTATTCGTGTAGCCAATGGCGAATCCAGAACTTTTCCTAAAAAGGGGGGACGATGACGGGGCGCTTCAGTCATGCTCCAGTGATTTCCTATATAATCAACACTTTTTTCACACGAAAAGGGGGGCCGCCCTCCCCTGGATCCGCCTATGGTAGCCCACAGACTAAAAACAAAAAACTCAAATAATTCACAAACTTCTAATGCTGTACTTCCTTTGGCAAACTCTCAACAAATCTTTTCATTGATTATGTCACATATCAGATATCTACCTTATGTAGTCCCAGGAGATGGAAATTGTTTTGTTTTCTCTCTCTTAGTTTAATCATAAAAGGAAACTTGAGAGACTTGAGTCTGAGAATTACATTTAGTACTGTATATATTGTATGCTCCCATATTGTCCAAAATTGGATGTTATGGGAAGATGGAGTTATTATGATAACCCAAGAGAATACCATGACTTTGATAGGTATATACAGGGCAAGTTACTTGGAAGTATGTGGGCTACATCCTATAAAATTCAAGCTGCAGCATGTAGTCGCCTGCATATTTTATGTGTCAGTTTAAACCTGATCAAAACATTTTCACTTTATCAAATACTTTATCACTATATCACTATCAGACTAACATTTCAACCTATTTAGCAATACACACTTATGGTTATATAACATCACAGTTCCAAAATTGTACTCAGTAACCAAATTGCACCTATTCAGCAAAAAAAAGAACTGCAAAAATCTTACAAGTTTTCTTTCACCAGATCAAGTTATCTTATTATCAAACTGAATATGTTACCAGCTTCCTTTTCTTCCAAAAAATAATTGTTGAAGCATGGGATAATGTCATATTGTTTGAAATATTTGAAGAAATAAAACGAAACATCTGTTTATATTCCAGTTTTAAGGATTTGGAATTAAACATGCACATGTAATGATGTATGGAATTTGGGTACTAACCTCATTACAGTATCATGGATTGTTTGGATGTAATTTCAAACCCATTGTTCAATGACTCTACATGGACTCAAGATTAAATTGGTGTAACTATGTTATAAACAAGAATAGTCCACAAAATAAGAACAGAAATAAACATCTGTCTGGAATATTTGTGAAAAAAAAACTGACAATATAGGTTCAATTTTGGTTTTCTCATGTTAGCAACTTCACAACAGAACTCAAGTTCAACTACAAATTTATTTTCATGACCAAAACAAACAAAAAGTACAAACCTAAAGGCAATAAAAATGCCCTGCCACGCACAGCCTGATACGACCACAGATGTATATTTAGTATATAAAAAACACCAAATTTTTTATGTCAGTTGAAATCTACCATATCTTAATTTTGGACCCTTCAAGCTGGATATGGACTTATTTGAAAACAGGTATCAGGTGAACCCAAACATTTCTATTCAGCAGAAGTCTCTAACTACATATTTTCTTAATTTCATATGATAATTAGTCTTACAAAAATATTGTAAATGTGTACATTTAATTTTTTTCTAGATTCTCTCATGCGAAAGCAGTACCTTATTGGTCACTATTTATGTGTTGCGTCTAAATAAATATTGAAACACTTTATAGTGACTGAACAGGTTAAACAAATACTTCTCAAGAAACCGAAAAAGAAGACAACTTGAAACAGCACCAGCCATGCCAGTATATGTCATTATGTATGAATAAACACTCAGATCAGAATAGCATGGACAATATGTTAGTTATATGTCCTTGTGAATATATAGTGAAGAAAGTAATTCTGCAGATAATGCAATTTTATCCAGTGTTTTGTACATTTTCTGGTAAATTTTCACACAATCAATGAAACATTCGAACAGGCTAAACTAATTTTTTATTACTGAAAGTTTCAAACAATGACAAGTGCTTTATTTACTAAATAACTGATGTGTTTCTGTGAGGAAAAAAATCATGTGCAATTTTGTGAATTAAAGGGAAAGAAGATCCTTTTGCAGCGCACTGTTGCATGTCAATTGTGAATATAAATATACTAGTACTTACCAAATATATTTTCTTTATCATGATACTCACGTTGACATTTCATTTTCAAGTACACATCATAGGAAAAATGCACAAATTACAGATACAATATTTAAAACACCCTATGTTGTGTGCATCTCCTGCCAAATCAGTATTTGTTGCTTCTATATATACTAGATGAGTATAATCAATGTAAATAAGGTACATTTTGGAAGAAAAACCCAAAATCTTGAAAAAAATACCCCTAAAAATGTTGTACCATAACCCCAAAATCAATTTTAATTGCCTTTTGTGTATTGAACCTTCTAGTAAAATTTCATAGAGATCCATTCACTTAAACTCAAGTTATTGTCTGGAAACCAAATGTTTCTTCTTGAAAACAACTATGATATGAGTAAGCATTACTCGAAAACATATTTTTGACATGCTTGTATTTCCCTTTTCCATTCTAAATTTTATATTGCTTTCATATAAAAACTTAAAAAAGTAAGCTACACCATGTCTCTGTAACAAAACAAATATATGTAAGAAGTTACATAAACTGACTCTGAATTAGTACATGAAATTGATGTAAAACTTTTGGCCATTTTCAACGACTCATAGCTTGAAAAATGGCACGGTGACCCATACTTTTTATTAAATTTTTGAAAAAAGCATAGTAAAATCTTCATTTTGACAAATTATAAGAAAATCTGTCTCAAAAAATATATACTTATAATCTACCTTAAGTTTTATCTTAATAAATTGGCAAATACAGCCTTATTATCACCTAAAAAACTACTGTGTACAGACTTACCTGTGCGGTTTTGGAAGTTTTATATTTATTTTAGATATATAAGAATTAAATTTATTTTGCATATCTGGAAGATAAAATCATTTTTGGTGAATCTGGATTCAAAATATTTTGTCTGTCCTATGCTTGAACAGATTTTTTATTCATCAATTTGGGTATCAGAATTAATTTTTTTCAGAAAAATACCATGACCCCTCCTGCCTTTTCAAGTTCAATGATTGTTCCCTAACTATTTTCCTTCTGAACTTAAAATTTTTTTTTAGAAATACACAATATGTTAATGTAGCCTAGGACATTCGTTTTGAACATGCATGAAATGTTTGCCACTGGACGTTAAACAACCAACAACCAATCAATATATAGGACATTGTCTTAGTATAAAGCTGGCATTTAAGGTAGCGCCTTCCTCATATTATTTTTTATTTAAATTTATTTAGATTGGTACACTTCATCTTCATTGAAAGTATGAAAAAAGTTTAATTGTGGAACTGTGTTTTTTTTCAACGATAATAGACAAATCCAAAAAAGGTAAAAATTGTAGAAAAATGGGAAAATCATCAAATTTCGGTACTTTTGCCGTGGCAAAAAGAGAAGTGCACCACCATATGTTTTTGACTTCGCAAATTATTTTTTACAGTCATATTAACCCAAAAATCAAGTTCAGAAAAAAAAGTTTAATTCTAGACATTTTTGGCTCCACAGAGGTGTAGATCCTTAGTAGTATATAATTTAGAATGAAATCTTCATAATTGCTTTTTTAACCCTCTACAAGTTAATACCTTATTATTGCATTTGTATGACAAATGAACCGCTATGCTATCGTGTCTTTATTCTGGTATAATTGACAAAACCTTATCTTTTTTCTGATAAACGATTACACTTCATTACATTTCAAACATGTTGCATGCACATCCATATTTATTTTATGGGTTGAAAGGAAGCGATAGGCATTCTAATGTCAAATAGTTATTTTTCGATAAAATACAACATTCAAGACTGCACATGATAATGTCCATTAATGCAAATGATTTTTTTTTTTCAAATTGCTATAATTGCCATTTTATAATGGGTGTAGCATATAATGTATTTATAAGAATTAAATGCTTCTTTTTGTGATTTTATAATTATAGTTAAGGCGGATTACAAAAACAAATGGGGAATATAAGATGAAGCACCATTTGCCATGGCAATTTGGTCTGGGTCTTTCAACACTATTAGCCTTGGACCTGCCTTGCAATCTCAATATGGCGACTTTTTCCAAGAAAGGCTTTTTGGCCGCTTTAAAAAATCAAAATCAGCATATAGCATTTATAATGTAACATCTAGGCCAAATTTGGCATGCCAGTAGTGCAGGTAGTTTTAAAAACTTGATGGTCTTACCTTGCAACTTCAATATGGCTGCTTTTCCAAGATGGCCACTATAAAATATCAAAGTCAACAAACATCACTTGTTTAGAATCTAAGTAGCGATGAGTGCTTCGAACAATACTACTTATGGACCAAAGTTAAGATTTCAAAATGGCGGCTTTTTTCAAGATGGCCGCTATAAGATTTCAAAACCAACACACCTTATATAAGCTAAAAGTTCCAAAGTGTTATGATTTACGTACCATCAGTATTAATAAGCGTCCTCTAATACAAAATGTATGCTTCATTTTATAATTATGCCAAACAAATTAAAAAAAAGAATCTGAAGAAAGTATATTATATCGTAACTACGGTACCACTCTTAAATATATGTAGTCTACAAACAGGGATCACGTATAAATATTTGCATTATTGTATTGAAACGAACCGTTTTCTTTATGATGAGTTGGAAGAGGACGTAGTAATAATCTAAACAAAGGTTTTCTGAAGCTTGGCATTCCATAAGCCTACTTCTTCTTTCTAATGATTATTGTGGTGTTTTTATTTAACAGGAAACTGCTTGCATGACAAATATATGTGAATAAGTTGCGCATAAAGATAGTCCAGAAAGATATGATGTACGCAAAAGTCTTTCCCACAGTCATTTAAAAACATTACTTGATTATATTTTGGGCAAATATTCGGATGAACTGACATTATTCCATTGAGACAGATACGACGTATCCATTAAATTCTTGTGTTTTATTCTTCTATATTCTTTAAATATTATTTTGCAAATTATTTCAGGTAATAAAACCAGAATATTTAATATTCAACTCAACTAGAACAATATGTTAATGTATGTGACCCTTCTACCTAATGCTCCTGAAGCAAAGGAGATATTAAATGACAAAATGTATAGTTAAATTTTGACGATTATGTATGATCCATTTATCCATTTATATAAAGTGAATGTATTATCAACATTAGAAACATTCAGTATTGAATATGTGGATCCTTTCGCAGATGCTAATGGTTTTACAACAGCAGCCATTGACATTATTGACAACAACCGGAGTTGAACTATGGCTACATAGTTGTCTCATTGGCAGTCATACCACATCTTCTTTTTTATATCTACAGAATCGTCACGTAGTATAAAAACATTTCCCTATTCTCTGATACTTTAACCAATATATTAGGACCCAGCACAACTGTTTGTACATATGATGTTCTTTCACTTAATAATTCAAAATTTGATGATTTTAGAACGCATCTTTCCCATCGAACTAGATATATAGGATACAACAGAAACAGCTAGTCTGCCCCAAATCTTGACTTACATCGAGAAATTGACAATAAGGGAAGGTCGGAAACAAACATTTTCGTCGAAAAATTTCAGTTTCCCATTTGTGAACTTTCCATTTATGTGTTTCAACATTCCAACATCGCCTGCATACGGATTATATATCTCCCAATTGATACCATATTCCAGGGCTTGTTTTTCCTATCTTGATTTCCTTGATAGAGGATTGCTGTTCACAAGAAAGCTATTAAACCAAGAGTTTCAAATCGTGAAGTTGAAATCATCCCTTCGTAAATTTTATGGACGTCATCACGAGTTGGCAGACCGTTATGAAATAACCGTTTCACAGATGACATCGGATATGCTACTTATTTTGTTACTACAATCCCCTTCCCTTTTCACGAATGTGACCTGCTGAATCTGATTATATACCGGATTTGTAATAATTTGACCAAAACGACGGGTGCAACATGTGAAGTAAGATCTGCTTACCTTTCTGCAGCACATGAGACCATCCCCATTTTTTTGTGGGGTTCATGTTACTAAGTCTTTAGTTTTCTATATTGTGTCTTGTGTACTATTATTTGTCTGTTTGTCTTAACACTTTTTAGCCATGGCGTTGTCAGTTTATTTTCGATCTATGAATTGAACTGTCCCTCTGGTATATTTCGCCCCTCTTTTTTCTGGTTTATTTATTTTTTTATAATACTACTTATTCAGTGGTTCATAGCATTTTCTCATCAATGTTTTTTGTAAAGTATCTAAAATTTAACAAAATGTGGAAGTTTGAAATGTTATTGGGGTTTCTGTGTTAGTACGATAAATGAACATGACTTTCATTAGTTGACAACACAGATATGAAAACAAAAAAACAAATAGCAAACAACACAGATATGAAAACAAAGAACAAACAAGAAGTAATTGCAACAGGATGCTGTTACGAAGTCTCCCAAACAAAGCTCCCATAATAAGCCATTCCCATGGTCCCATATTTTATTCGATTTGTTTTATTATCCCATACAAGAATATATAAGGTTTAGAGGTGGGGATCTCTACTGTTTACAAGTATTCTAACAAAAGGGTGTGGGGTAACCCCATAGACTCCGCCTATATTTGGTTTGATTTGTTAAATTGTTCCATTCAATAATATATATGGTTTAGGGGTAGGAATTTGGATCGTTTACAAGTTCTTCAACAAGAGGGGGTGGGGATGACCCCCAGGGACTTCCCTTTTATTTCATTTGATTTGTTTAATTGTTCTATACGAGAATATATATGGTTTAGGGGTGGGGATCTGGATGGTTTACAAGTTTTCAAACAAGAGGGGGTTGGGGTCAACCCCAGTGACCTTCCTGTTACTTCATTTGATTTGTTTAATTGTCCCTTGCAAGAATATATATGGTTTAGGGGTGGGGATATGGACCGTTTACAAGTTTTAAAACAAGAGGGGTTGGGGGTGATCCCTAGGGAATTCCCATTTCTTTCATTTGATTTATTTAATTGTCCCATCCATGCAGGAATATATATGGTTTAGGGGTAGGGATCTCGATCGTTTACAAGTTCTCAAACACGAGGGGGTGGGGATGACCCCCGGGGACTTGCCTTTTATTTTATTTGATTTGTTTTAATGTCCCATACAAGAATATATATGGTTTAGGGTTTACAAGATAATATCACATTCTCAAATTGAAGGGGTAGGGGATTTCCCCGAGGGACTCACCCTATATTTCATTTGATTTGTTTTATTGTCCTGTGATCATTTCTGAAGACTGCATGGGTTTATCATTTACAGTTTTCAAGTTATAGTTATTTGAAAAATTTTAAAAATAAAATCCCAGTGTTCTATAGTAAACCCCTCCCCTCTTTATGCCCCTCAAAATACCCATTAACAGATCCCAATGCACAAACGATAGATTGATGGCTCCCCTAGACATGTTAGTTTAACATATTATAAAATCCTAAGTAAATCTGACAAGCCGTTTTGGAAACCGCTGCGGACAAGTTCATTTTTAAAGTGGCGGAAGAGGAAGAAGAGGAAGAAGAAGAAGAAGAAGAATAAAAATAATAAGAAATGAGCAAACACAAGAAGTTTCCAAATTTTGTTTGGGAGACGTTATAACAAACAACACAAATATGAAAACAAAGAACAAATAACAAACAACACAAGAATGACAGCATAAACAACATGAGTCACTTTTAATCAACACTAGGGGACCAAAGCAGTTGTTTCAGAAGCTTCAGTCCATATATGTTAGCACGAGTGGAGGGATGGACAGCTTAAAAAGGAGGTGGAAAAAAGGGGTGTGAGGCGGAAGAAAATGTGGTAGAAGGTAGGAGGCAAGGGTTTGGGAGGTCGGAGAATGGGGCGGGAGATGGGAGAGAAGAAGGTGGGAGAAAAAAAGTTGTTTCTATTTGAAAATAATCTAGAGCCGATTTTATATCAGTGACCATCAATGATCTAAGATTGGTCTTTGATTTTCTTAAACTTTAATACAACATTTAAGATCATTTAATATGATCTAAGGCCGTGTTCACTCCAAACGGCGTGTACAGTAAACATGTTTACATTTGGTTTAATGTAATGTACACTAGTTTCACATTAAATTTGTTCACATCTATACACCTTGTTTAGTTACCTCTACATAAGATTTGTTCACACTTGTAAACTATATGTCATTTAAATGTTTATTACGTAGAACCGAATTCAAATTTTCGAACAACTTTTCTAGCAGTTAGGAAACGACCATTTGACTTTTAAAAAAAAAGGGGGGATGGATTTTTCCACAATTTGATTTAAAAAAATAGGGTTATACAGATGATTAGAATGAACAAATATTCTGAATCCAAAATTTCCCCATACATCATAGTGTTAAATATTGAATTGGTATCATCGAAAAAAAAATATAAACTTTCGAGCAAGAAAAAATTCGGACTCAGCACACCCTTTTTTGAAGTAAAGTGGTTGCTCCTTTAAAAAAGTCATTTTGGATGATTTGCCGTAGTTTAAAGATGTCTCGATTGCGCATTAAAAACGTAGGCTGCACCAGCGTGCTTACATACAAAGAGAGAGAATTGCGATATTAAAGATCACTACATTTCTAAACTTTTCTGTTTGTTTCAAATGGTATTTTTTCTCCAAGGAGTTTTTGGCACGGGAGGGGGTAATGTTTTTTTTTATTTCTTATTGTATTTAAACGGATCTGAGATACTACACAAGCAAACAATTAACCTCACCCTTTTTCAGTGATGCATTTATGAGTAAATCGTTGTTTGAGTAAAGACTAGTAGCAACTATTTCTGTCAGTGTGTACGTCCAGTCGATTCGGGAAGACCTTTTCAAATGAATTATGTGTTCGGCAATGATGATGAATATGAGTCTTGATAAGGGGTTAATAAGGATAAGTAAAGTGTTTTTATAACGAAAAAATATATCAAGTTTCTGTAAAGAACTTTATTGATAAGTGTTATAAATATCAATTTTATATAAAAATCGTTTCTTTTTTACATATATATGGGGAAATTAGTTCCGAATGCCTAGTTTTGTGTACACTTAATTAACATACACAATGCCTACATCGACTATCGACTGCATGTAGACAAAACATGATTTAAACTACATGTAAACATTGAGTTTTATCAATGGGAACGTAATTATGTTTAGTTTATGTGTGAGTTACACTAACACAACACCGAGTTTAGTTCAATGTGAACACGGCCTAACATTATTGTGATCCATTGTTGTTCATCATTGAAATCAGTTCCTGTGCCTTCCATAAAAGATTGTTATGAATTAACATATATAGATAACTCTCTCTACATGTCTGGTAAACAACTTGAATCTTGCATTCAGATTTAATTACAAATGAAGTAAAAAATGTCGTGCATGATAATTCTCAAGAACATTCCCAATCGCATGGAATTCTTGCACTTGAAAATGGGATTGCCTTTTTGGACATTAGCAATAGAAGTGTTTATAAGTGATTTGGGGATGTAAAAATTCAAAACATTGATTTCATTACCTTAGCTGGAAACAGGAGTGAAGGAAACGAAGATGGATAAGGAGTTAATAGTACTTTTTTACAACCTACAGGATTATGATGTGAGGGAAATACCTTAATTACAGTAGATTATCGCTCAAAAACTGTTCGCATAATAACATCATCTAGTTCTATAGCCAAATATCTTAAAAATATGACATTTTAACATTGGCCACATTTCCATGAAATGGGGTCGAGGTCAGGTGAACCATGTCTGACGAACATGTTGACTTTGCAAGGATAATAAAAAGGCAAATATAGTTATTCTATTAGTCATAATAAGTCAGTTCTTCACTTGACAAAAAATAAACTCTTTTTTTATCCAGCAGTCGCCGATCGTAACTAAAGGACACTCTTCAACATTGTAGACGAGGACAGAATTCCTTACAAAATATGAAAAAGAAGATGTGGTCTGATTGCAAATGATATAACTCTCTACAAGAGACCAAATGACACAGAAATTAACAACTATAGGTCATCGTACGGCCTTCAATTATAAGCAAAGTCTTTACCGCGTAGTCAGCTATAAAGGGCCACGAAATGACAATGTAAAACAATTCAAACGAGAAAACTAATGGCCAAATTTATCTACAAAAAGGGAAAGAAAAACAAATATGTAACACATACGACAACCACTGAATAAAAGGCTCCTGACTTGGGACAGGCACATACATACAGAATGTGGCGGGGTTTAATAGGCTAGCGGGATCCGAACCTTCCCCGTAACCTGGGACAGTGGTGTAACAGTACAACATAAGAACGAACTATAAAAACCACATTGAACCAGTTAAAGGAGTTTTAACCAATCAGATGGATACAAATACAAATACTACACAGAGTGGATGTGGCCAGGTACTTGTATATCCTTACAACAAAATGACACTAAGTACAGATCTTAGAGTACTCTAAGTTACTGACAGCTAGTTTAAAGTCACTAACAACTAATAAAAAAAATCTTGCATCTAAAACATCTGTTTTGTTGATCTTGTATTGCAGATCATTTAGCCTGTTTAGTTTTTCTCTATCTTCTTTAGTTTTTGCTTAAAACACAAAAGATAATAAACAAATCCTCATTTATGAGCAATCACTCCTATAATGAGTGCATCGCAGTCTAGTAACTATATCCCCAAATTTGAATTGTTCGTAGATCTTGCCTTTCTAAACCTTTTTAGTGATTTAAAGTGTCTATTTATCCATTATAGTTTTTATAATATAGAGCAAAACGCTAAAAAGTGGTAAAAATCGTCATTAAAGGGCAAAAGCCCCAATAAGAAGTGTTTGCTTAATTTCCTCCATCGGTTATAATTTTAGATTTTGTCTTATTGATCATTTCTGCTTATTTAAGTTCTATCTATCTATACAATGTTGAAGATATAAGGCAAACCACCAAATAAAATGGTAAAAAACGTCACCAAAGAACAATCACTCTAATAAGGAGTCGAATGACGATTTGGACCAAAATAAGTTAAAAAGGCCAAATAAAGTACAAAGGTGAAGAGCATTGAGGACCAACAATTCCTAAAAGTTTTATCAAATACCGCTAAGGTCATATATTCCTGAGGTAGCAAAGCCTGTTATTTAGTATTTCAAAAATGGAAAGTTTTTAAACAGTAAGTTTATATACCTATTTATATAAATTATAACCATATTATTAAGTCATATCAACACATGTAGAATTGCTGACTACTGGGTTAGTGATACCCTCGGGGAATAAAGACTCCACCAACAATGGTATCGACCTTATCTTGCTGATCATTTTCACATTTTTAAGTTTTTCTTTATCTAGTATAGTTTTGATGGTTAAAGGCAAACATGAAAAAATGGTAAAATTTGTAATTCAATGTCAATAAGACTTATAAATAGTTATTACATTATTGCCCCTGTCAGATTTTTTTATTATTTATAACAGTTTACAAAATAAATAACATAATATACATGTATTCCTATGTTCTACTTTGGCCATAACGGCAATCTAGGTTGGTAGGCTTGGTCATCGGACACATAACTTTTGATAAATTTTGACCAAGAAGTTTCAGAGGAGAAGATTTCTGTAAAACTGACGACCCGTTGGGTCAGGTGAGCTCACAAAGCAGTCAAGGACCATGGTCATATCACACGAAACTTCGTAAAATAAGGCATCTTTAAACAACTTATCTAGCACACCGGATTCTACCTTCTGAAATATAAAGCTTTATACCATAGTTAACCCGTTGCCACCGCCAATGTCGGATTGTAATACATATGTTTCGCATTGTGCGACAGTCAATGTATGACACATAAAATAATTTCAAAACACGTATCAAAACCAGTACTGCACTGTAACGTTTCGTTGTATCAGTCACAGTAATGTTCCTGGATGTATCAGCCAGCTGAATGCCATTAAAGAAACAATACTTTTTTAAAATTTACTTTCGGTTTGTATGTGTATACATGGAATATATTTTCTTTGTGTATACAATGCTAATTGGGCTACCGTTCATAACAAAACCGTTTGGTCAAAAATAAAAGTCAATAGAACATACTATGGAATATGTGTCAGCTTAAATATTCTGTGGTCTGATACTTCTATGATTTTATACGTAAATAAAAAAAACTACCTGAGTCATGCGAGTGTTGTAGTAGCTATGACAAAAATGTATGGAAAGCTTTGGGCGTCTACATTTATATAACATCCTGGATGTATTGTACTTCAAAGCTAGTCACACTACATACAGCGTTATCGTTCGAGAAGCGTAGAATCATAACATAACTGTTTTGGAATTTGCAAAGTTAGTGTGTGTGTAGAAATGTATTGTTTTCTTGTCAAAAATGGTTAATTAAGGATAGAGATCTCTTTTCTTTCAAAATCAATTAAAATTAGAAATCACACTTGGACTAAACGTGATATTGCTTCCAAAGCGCTAGTGTGGGTTTATTTTCATCGGCAGCACTCAAAACTAACCATTTGAAGGATAGTGATGCGTTGATAATAACTACGCTTAAACTTAAGAGCTAAATGATAAAAAGGACAAACAAATAAATTTCATCTAAGTCAACTTTGCCTGGATGAGTTGAAACTTTGGTATCTTAGTAATTTCTTAACTTATGAATGGGGAACTTGAAATAAATATATTTTTAAGACAATGTCAAAAAGATGACCCCTACTTTTCAAAATATCAGGCAATCGGTTGATTCGTGATCGATTATTTATACATGTACTTTGGATGGTGTAACGTTTGTTTTGTTGTCCAATTTCAATGGTTGAAACCGGGGCTAGTAATGAAATGTAAATGTTCGGTAAACCTCTCACTGTGACATTCCCATGTAAGTAACTATATCAAAAATAAGAATGTAACCTCTCAAATTCCCGTGAAAGTTCCCCATATTAAAGCAAGATTATAACATACCACATCCCTGTGAAAAATGTATCAATATAATCGTTTACACCTGGCGAAAAATACATGTATCAAATCAAAAATATAAGTGATAATATTTCCTTGAAAATGTCAGTATCAACTAAAAAAAATACAACAATTGATTTTTATCGATTTCCTTGGGATTTTTTTTTCACTGAGCTATTATGGAAATGTGAAAATTTCCAACGAAATGTTGAAGTTCGGAACATTTCTGATTTAATAGTCTATACATTTACTATATATGAAGCTGGTTCCCCTGGAAGTGCCACATTACGCCTTAATAAATCGGCTTATGTTCTTATGTTTTTTATCTCTATCATCTGTTGTTGAAAACTGATGAAAGATAAAAAAAAAAAAAATTAAAAAAAAATGTTTTTAATTAACATTATCCTGCAACTAGCCTTTTTCTCTCGATTAGGGGGTACAATTCGCAGTGTATATATATCTTTTATAGGGGTTTCTATTTTGATGCTAATTGGTCAATGTATATGAGGGCCATAGCTGATTGTTAACCATGATTGTCTGTGAACCTTAAAAAACTTATAAAGAACCAATGTAGAAATTAAAACCAAACCTAGTGTTTATGTTCCTATCAGGGTCATTATCAATTATTATTAATTTGGTGCTGATCAGAAATCCAAAATGGCCACCAAAAAAATCTAATTTCTAATTCTATGAATTTTTTTTTTTCATTATCAATCAATCAAACTAAAGGGGCAAACATTTTACGCAGAACTCCTCTTAAAAACTGAGTTATGTGATGCAACATTGGTAATAGGTCCTTAGCCAGTAATTGAGTGTGATGCTGTAAAGGTAGGGGGTGCCAGGTTCTAAATGTTCCATATTAGCAATATAGGGCTGCTAAAGAACATACAATTCTTTCCCCTATTTGATTTTAAAAATTCGGGGAGGAGGTTGTAATTGACGAAAAGAGGGACGGGAATGTTGTTGTTGTTGTTGATGTAGATTTTTTGATTTTTTTTTACATGTATTATCTTCATGCATGTATAAAATGATTTTGCACTGTTATGTTGTTTTTTTATAATCTTATGCAAAACAATATATGCACTCTATTGCTTTCATGCTAATAATATGCTACTTATAGACAAAATTGTGTTGCCATGGCAACCATATAAAATGATAAAACTGAAAAAGTGTTGTCTATTTCTCTCAAAAGGCTGTTTATTAGTTTTCTTTCGGGAAAGTTTATCTCAACATCTATTATACAGTCTAGATATATACCGGTTAGGTATCACTGCATTTATGTAGCTTTTGCTTTATATCAGAGGAAAGAGCTTCAAGTTTCAAATTAAAATAACAAAAATAACAAAACATATCACCTCTCTACTTTTTAACATTGTTATGATTAATAATGGAAATTCATTTTAAAATATTTTCAATAAGGTTTGTAATCCAGTATTTTTTTGTTAGACTCTTAAAAAGGCTGAAAAATTACTTTTTTTTACTTTTGAAAAACTTTATATATGCATGCCACTGCATGACTAGAAATTCGTTTTATTCTTTAATACTTTAGTTATATAAAGTTAAATTATGATAGTTTTAAATAGAATAAGTTGCACTTTTGCAAGTTTAGTGTATTTTGCAATATGAAGTGCTGAAAATCTGAAAAAAAACATGTTTTCCCCTAAAAACAAAAAGGCTAAAAACGAAGGGACTCAGTTTCAATGGCAAACAGATTTTTTTTCAACTTTTTACCTTTTTTCCACAATAAGACATCTTGAAGAAGTCTTGATGCAAAAATTTCGTTAAAGTAGGTGACCATGCGTTTCCAATTACTTTGATATTTATTGAGAATGACTCTTAAAAACTTGAAATTGGACATTTACCTATTATGGTCCAATATCTTAAATTAAAATGCATGGTAATATTAAGTATATCAGAGTGCACAAGAATTTTGTTGAAATCAATCAAAGTTTAATTATGAACCCTTATTTGGATCAATTTGGAGACCGGTCCCAAAATCCAAAATTTACATGTAAATACACGGTAGGATTCGACATATAGAAGATCCCCAATAAATTCTGTTATGAAACCAAACCATGTTACAAAATCTAAATACACGGTTAAATTCAGCCTTATAAATGTTATAACCACAAGAATTCAAGACTAAGAATTAAACCTCATTGAAATTGGTCATGAAATAAGTAAAAAAACACTAGAACAGTTCGGTTTTTTTTGGGGGGACACATGTAGAAGTGCTGACTAATGGGTTAGTAATACCCTCGAGGAATAAAGACTCCACCAACAATGGTATCGACCTTATCTTGCTGATCATTCTCACATTTTTAAGTTTCTCTCTATCTAGTATAGTTTTGATGGTAATAGGCAAACATGAAACAATGGTTAAAATTTGCAATGCAATGGCAATAAGTCTTATTAAAAGTTATTACATTATTGCCCCTGTCAGATTTTTTTATTGTTTGTAACGGTTTACAAAATAAAAAACATAATATACATGTATTTCTATGTTCTACTTTGGCCATAACGGCAATCTAGGTTGGTACGCAGGTTCATCGGACACATAACTTTTGATAAATTTTGACCAAGAAGTTTCAGAGGAGAAGATTTCTGTAAAACTGACGACCCGTTGGGTCAGGTGAGCTCACAAAGCAGTCAATGACTATGGTCATATCACACGAAACTTCGTAAAATAAGGCATCTTTGAACAACTTATCAAGCACACCGGATTCTACCTTCTGAAATATAAAGCTTTATACACATAGTTTACCCGTTGCCGCCACTAATGCCGCATTGTAATACATATGTCTCGCATTGTGCGACAGTCAATGTATGACACATAAAATAATTTCAAAACACGTATCAAAACCAGTACTGCACTGTAACGTTTAATTGTATCAGAGTCACAGTAATGGTCCTGGATGTATCAACCAGCTGAATGTCATTAAAGAAACAATACTTCTTTAAAATTTACTTTCGGTTTGTATATGTATAAAAGGTTTATATTTCCTTTGTGTATACAACATGTACAAGGCTTATTGGGCTACTGTTCATAACAAAACCGTTTGGACAAAAATAAAAGTCAATAGAACATACTATGGGAGATGTATCAGCTTAGATATTCTGTGGTCTGATACTGCTATGATTTTATACGAAAATAAAAAAAAACCTACCTGAGTCATGCGAGTGATGTTGTAGCCATGATAAAAAATGTATGGAAAGCTTTGGGCGTCTACATTTATATAACTTCCTGGGTGTAAATGTACTTAAAAGCTAGTCAAACTCCATGCAGCGTAAGCCGTTATCGCTCGAGATGCGCAGCATCATGTCACTACTGTTTTAGTGTTTGCAAAGCAGTGTGTGTGTGTGTGTGTGTGTGTGTGTGTGTGTGTGTGTGTGTGTGTGTAAATGTATCGTTTTATTGTTAAAAGTGGATAATTAAGGACAGATATATCTCTTTTCTTTTTGAAATCATTTGTAATTAGAAATCACCAAAGAATTGTCAAACATGAACTAAAAACTTGATATTGCTTCCAAAGCGCTATTCTGGGTTTATTTTCATCGAGAACACTCAAAACTAACCATTTGAAGGATAGTGATGCGTTAATACGCTAAAACTTATAGTCATGTAAAAAAAGTGACAGGTGAAAAATAATATTAATCCAATTCTTTTACCAATGCATGCTTAGACCATAAACTTTATAGCCGCTCTGCACGATTTCATCATTTTTATAGGTATCCATATCGTGTCATCGTCAAAAAATATTTAACTTGGTCAGTGTTGTTGTGAAAATATAGCAGCTTATTAATGGTCGTGTTTCGAAACCGAAGTTTATCGATTGTCACCTTTGTAAACATAGCAAGCATGAATATTCAGGTAAGCACGTGTATAACATGTAAAATAAAATATATACAGTTTATTTGGATGACGGAGAGATGTTTACGTTTGTTGCCTTTCTCTGCCAATTTGGTTTTCCCCATCGCACTTGCGTATTGCGATCTCTGGATTTTTACAAGAAAGGTCACGCTGAGGTAGGGCATGCAGAAAAGTTGGCTGGAAGCAAACAATTCAAAAAAAAAAAGTAAATTTCTTCTAAATTTGAACAAATTACAGAATTTTCTTCCAAAAAAAAATTATGTTTATAAGTTTTATAATAAAAACTAGCCATTAGTATTAAAACAAATATGCATCATTTTTTTTTTATTTGAAGTTTCATCTGACTTTATGAGCTATATGATTTTAAAAAAGGAACAAAACCGAAAATTCATCTAAGTCAACTTTGCCTTGAGAAATTGGAACTTTGGTATCTTAGTATTTTTTTAATTTATGAAGTGGGGATTTGAAATAAATATATTTAACGAGATCATGTCAAAAACTGATGGCTCATTATAGCCCTTTGTTTTCTTTTTCAGAAATTTCCAATTAACCCCTATTTTTCAAAATATGAGGCATTTGGTTGATCCGTGATCGATTATTTATAATTTGAATGGTGTAAAGTTTGTTTTGTCGTCGAATTTCAATGGTTGAAGACCGGAGCTAATAACGAAATGTAAAGTTTTGGTAAACCTCTCACTGTGACATTCCCATGAAAAGTGCCCATACCAAAAAACGAATGTAACCTATCACATTCCCGTGAAAAGTGCCCATATCAACGCAAGATTATATTATAAACATTCCTGTCAAAAAAATGTATCAATATAATCTTTTACATCCAGCGAAAAATATATGTATCAAATCAAAAATATAAGCGATAATATTTCCTTAAAAATGTCAGTACCAACTCAAGAGTGTAACGGCGACCCTATGTTTTAGAACAGTATTATGTCCCTTTAAAATGGACTGTTGTAAAATCAACATTTAATTACTATTGTTAATATGAATTATTGATAAAAATTGTTGTTTAACATGTTTATATATTTAGTTACATTATGGTGCTATAATTCATTGAATTTATTCTCATATTTTGTTGAATTTGCAACTTATAATTTAGTTATAGAGTGTTTATATTTGAATAGTATTTGTTAAATAACTGATGATTTAAATAATTGTACTGGGCTTGTTAGCATAAGCCATTTGGTTGATAAAACGACCGCTTAATTTAGCTTTTTAGTAAGAGCTTACTGATGTTGCACACTTCACTGTCTAGCTGGTCTTGCACAGACCTCAATCACTTTCTACATGAAAGGTCTGGCACAGACTTCAATGTCTAGCTGGTCTTGCACAGACCTCAGTCACTGTCCACACGAAAGGTCTAGCACAGACTTCACTGACTCACTGGTCTTGTACAGACCTAACTCAGTCTACACGAAAGGTGTAATGCATTTCACTGCATCTAGACACAATGTCGCTATTGTGTCTAGCATTATAATGCATCAAAGGTTAAAATGACAGATTAAGCTATGTCACTTTTATGTGAATTTTAACTTGCTTTTTATATTCATGTTTCATGTTTTTATCTTTACAAATTGTTGATATTTGTTGAATTATGTAATTTGCTAATAAACTATGAAAACTTGCTAGTGTTAAGTTTTGCAAAGCCAAATATGAAGGATCAGAGACTCAGGATTCCTATACCTACTCTTTACACGGTCTGGGGTAAAATATGTTAAAGTTGACACAGAAATTACACAACGTAAAAACCCCTCCGGTTACAAGAGAATACAAAAAAAACGATTTTTATCGATTTACTTGGGTTTATTTTCCACAGAGCTATTACGGAAATGTGAAAATTGCCAACGAAATGTTGAAGTTCGGAACATTTCTAAATTAATAGTCTATACATTTACTATATATGAACCTGGCTACCCTGCAAGGGCCATCTCACGCCTTAATAAATCCGCCTATGAAATATTTCTACTTATGTTCTTATGTTTTTTATCTCTATCTGTTGTTGAAAACTGATGTAAGATAAAAAAAAAAATTAAAAAAAAAATATATGTTTTTAACTTCCTAAAACGAACTTTATATGCATTATAACACAAAACGACATGATTACAACGTTAGCTTTGGCATGCCATAGCACTATACCTATAAATTAAGTCTTCCCCTAAAGTACCTCTCTAATCAAGATTTTTTAAAACATAATATCAATGGTAGTAACCATCGTAGCGTAGAAAATGTACAATTATTTCAATATTTACCTTTAAGTGGAGACCTTTAACAGTATATATTCTATAAGTATTCGATCGATCGATTTTTAAAGCATAGTAAATAAACATAATATGATAAATATTTTGTTGTTATTGTGAAATAAATGGCGTCTTCGATCTTTACTTAGAAGTATAGGAAGAAACCAAAAAATAGATTTCAGTAAGTATTCTGACCTGTAGATGAATATCATTTTATTTTGGAATGTATTGGATACAAAGATATTCGTATGAAGTATATCAAACCTTATTATTGGAGAAATCCATCAGTATTTAAACTTATACAATTGTTATCTGTTCGTAATATAAAAGAACTTAATAATTTTGGAAAGTATTTATGTATTGCCGAAAAAATTCGTAATCGTTGAATGTGTATATCATACTTTAACTAAGATTGTTTTAAAAATAATCATCCGTGCTAATTAATATCATGCTCCTACATTTGTTTTTAATTGTATTAATTGCATATTTATTTAAGGAATTACCTTATTGTAATATTTGTTGCTTACTATATTTAATGTAACATTTATTGTACTTGATACCTATAAGCTGTATTGCTTTTGGAATAAAGAATATATATCTCTAGTGTTGTATTTTTTTTTTTAAATTCTAGTTCATTCATTTGTTTAGCATTGGAGTTTAGTATGACGTCCATTTTAACTAAACTAGCACACATTTATGATTAGGGGCCAGCTGAAGTCCGCCTCGGGGTGCTGGATTTTAAGTTATCGCTGTGTTGAAGACCCATTGGTGGCATTTGGTTGTTTTTACTCTGTGGTCGGATTGTCTCTGTGATACAGTCCGTATTTCCATTCTCTGTTTTCTTACTTAGGAATTCATTATCCTTGTCATCCATTCTGATTAAAACCCAACACGAGAGTCAGATGTGTAATGACTTGGTTTATAAAATTGGTGTTTACTCGAATTACTCGATCTACAAAGTAGAATAATATTGCTTGACTGATTCACTGGCAAATAGTTCGTTCATGTTCAGGAGTGTAATACATTCACAATTAAGACACTAGGTAGGTCCTGTATTAATGAGGGTAATATTCGATAAGCACAACCTTGCAACAGGCCACATACGTGATAAAATTGAGATGCAATTATGTACCTCCTATTATGTTCACGGTGATAAATTTTGAGTTCGTCAATTACTAAAACAAGAATGTGTCAATAAAACAATGATGCCGTACTAACACTATGATTTTTTTATTTTCAATGGACCGTGAAATTGGGTTCAAAACTCTAATTTGCATTAAAATTAGAAAGATCATATAACAGGGAACATGAGTACTAAGTTTCAAGTTGATTGGACTTCAACTTCATAAAAAAAACTTCAAAAAACACTTAAATCAGAAGCGGGACAGACGGACGAATGGACCCAAAGACCGAAAAACATAATGCCCCTGGGTAGGGCATAAAAAAGATGTTATTTTATAATTGATTCTCGGATCCAAAGGGTTAAAAAGGATTTCTTTATAAACAAAATAAGGAGTTGTGTTGTGATTATCAAAGTGACAGCTATACGCTTGATACATGACACACAAAAAACTACAGGTATGTGTGCGGCCTTCAAAATAAAAGTTTCAAATGTATATTTGTAGGACTCTAAAGTGCGATGGGGACGCTAAAGTACGATGGTCACGCTAAAGTGCGATGGTCTACGCTAAAGTACGATGGTTCTATACGCTAAAGTGCGATGGTCCGCGAAATTATAGACGTAATAAACGTACTATGGATTATGACGTGAACAGTCGTTTATAAAAAAGAAAATGAACATGCATGCCGAAAAAATAAATAACTTTAAACAAAACGTCCATGCCTTACTTAATTCAAATCTAACCGTGCTTTGTCGGTCCCTGTTAAAATATTGTCGATTTTATTAAAAATTAAAGTCGGTAAAATAAAGGTACAAGTTTTGATGCGTAAATCATAAATTGTCCGCTAAAACATTATTTTGTACATTGTAGGAAAATACAACCTGTATTTGTACTCGCTGCGAAAAAACTTTAAAAGAGAAAGCTCGGAGAACATTGCATTTTCCTCTCATTTAAATTACGATTTAAACAAATAAATGTTACACAATGAACGAAATTTGTATTTGTAAGTTACAATGACGACTTTAAGGGAGATGTTCACATAAGGGATAGACTACATGTGAACTGCAAGCTGCGCTAATTATCAAAATATTTGATACGCCCCAATTTAAAAAAAAAATCAAACATAGGATATATAGATTTTTGTCACCCCTAAATTACCATTTTTATAATTATCACGTGGTCAGTCTATTAAATTCAGAAACAATCACGTAAGCCTACCGGATCATTATCATTGAAAGCCTACATGTAAGTACGTTATAAATAAAGCCTTAGCATACTAGCTTTTGCAAAAAGACAATTTATTAACATCCGTGATATTTAACGTTTTAAGCGCTTTAAACATTATGCTTTGATCCATGATGCATCGCACTTTAAATAGCGTGAGACTCTATCGTACTTTAGCAAACAAACAACCATCGCACTTTAGCGTGATACACCATCGTACTTTAGCGTGATACACCATCGTACTTTAGCGTGATACACCATCGTACTTTAGCGTATACCATCGCACTTTAGCGTGACCATCGCACTTTAGAGTACCATCGCACTTTAGAGTCCTACATATTTAATCGCGTTTCAATTACATCGAGATATTGAATAATTTCTTCAGAGACACATTATCTATAACATAGTTATATATTCCGGGTGTGGTTGGTGGCCTTCGGCTGTTTGGTCGGGTTGTTGTCTCTTTGGCATATATTCCCCATTTCCATTCTCAATTTTATATATGTTTGCAGGAGTCAACATAGAAAGTAAATGATTTATAACTTAAGTTATCATATTAATTATGACTCATGTGCAAGCGAATTACATCTTTGTATTTTAATATAATATATTTGCTTGTATGAACTTTAATGCTTTTTCATGACGTAAATAACGACATAAAAATAACAATATATATTTAAATTATTTACAGGCGAAGAACAATATGGCGTCTCAAGCTTTCTGTGACCCATGTTCCGAAGAAGACAAGTCTTCATTTGCGACGAGATATTGTACTGACTGTGAAGAACAACTTTGTCAAGATTGCGCCGAATCTCACCTGCGCTTCAAAGCGTTCAAATCACACCATGTGATTAATTTGTCGGCAATTGGCTCCACAATTCATGTTCCTGAGTCTGCAAAGAAAAATTGTAACATTCACGTGGATATATTATTGGATTATTACTGCACTGATCACGAGTCTGTGTGTTGTCGTGCATGCATTCCGGACTGTCACAGAACATGCGAAAAAGTGTTACCTTTAGACCAAGCCGCAAAGGATGTTAAAAAATCTTCTTTATTCGTGGACATCTTTAAAGATATTACGCACATAGTAGAAACTTTGGATCATCTTCTTGCGAATAGGGAACAAAACATTCAATTGCTTGAACAGAATAAAATAACAATTACAGAGCAAATACGCATGCTGAAAATTCGGCTGATAAAACACATTGATGACTTAGAGTGCGATCTGGTAGCGAAGTTTGTAACCATGCAAGAGAAAAATGAAGCTGAGATCCAGAAACAAAAAAATGACATATTAAAGTTGTCAACTACTCTCTGTGACAGTAAAAACGAACTTGAGTTTCTGAAAAATCATGGCTCAAACAACCAACTTTTTCTAGCTTTACGCGAAAACGTTTCTGAAATTCAAAAAGCTGAGAGCAAACTTGACTACATAATTTCGTCCACAAAACAAGTTGAAATAAAGTTTTATGAAAGAAAAAATCTTAATATGGGTTCCATAGGTTCGGTCCTCGATAGGAGCCGTTCCTGTAGTGTCCAGTACAGACCACTGAGAAATAAGAACGCGCAAGCGCAGCCATGTGCAGCAAAGCCGTTGATTGAATTTAAGAGTGGTGTAAAATTAAATCTTAAATCCGGTGAAAATTATTATTTGACAGATTTAGTCGTAACTCGCGATAATAAACTACTTCTTTGCAATTATAACCCGTCATATCCAAAAGTGTATGTATACAGTGAGTGCAAGTATTTTGAGAAGGAAATTACATTCCCGAGTGATCCATTTGGTATAGCATTGATTCCACACTCGAGTAAAGCGATTGTGACAATGCCACTGTCCAAATCCATACAATTTGTCGACACCGCTTCCATGACAATTGCAGGGAATCAAATACATGTTTGGTATGCTTTTAATGGCGTTGCGGCGACCGAAGATAAAATATTTTGTGGCGACGAACAGGGAAGCATTCATGTATTAGATACAAACGGACTGTACCAGTCTAAAATACCATGTTGCAGATCGCCTATTTATTTCATTGTATATAACACACTTAACAATCAATTGCTTGTTCGCAGCAGAGGCGATTTACGTTGTGTGAAATTAGATGGGACGCCGGTATACCGGTATAACAAAATTTCCGGAGTAGCCGGTATAACAATGGATAAGCACGAAAACGTTTACTTGGCGGGGTATAATACGCATAGTATACTGAGACTTTCTCCAGACGGCAAATTTCACGACACTGTCTTAAGAAAAGACGATGGTGTCTCCTATCCTTATGGTGTGACATTTAGTAGGGATTTCTGTAAACTTGTCGTTTTAAATAACAGTCACAAGTCTGTCGTGTTTTATAGATTTAAGTGATTACAAAAGTCATCAAGTTTTGAATTTCGTTTTACTCGACTTTTTAAGTTCCCATGCAACCAGAATCACGCTTTCTATTTCCGGTATTTAATATACTGTATGTTAATTAATGGACTAAAATGATTATCTTTTTGTAAAATAAAGGATAAATAAAATTGTAGAAAAACAACTTAATGACGTCTTTACATTAAATCCATTGGATGTGTACTAATTGATACATTAGTCTAGAAAGACATGGTTTATTTATTAGTTGGAATTGGGCTTTGAGTTTGCTTCGGTACAACAGCGGGTACTCTTTTTTATGGTTTTTTAGTAGGCTAAAAAAACTATCTGATGAGTCAAGAGCATTTTGGCGCTTACTTATTTTGTAACACCGCCACGTTCAGTTTTATGCTTGTGCCAGGTCAAGAGCCTCTTATTCAGTGGTTGTCGTTCGATGCTGTATCCAGATTTTTATTTTTTTTTCTATTTGTTTTAGTATTAATCAGGTTTTTGTTTTCTTTTTGAATTGTTCCTCATGTTGTGATACTGATTTTATTATAGCCTACTATAAGGTATGGCTTTAGCTCATCGTTGAAGGCCGAACGGTGAACTATACAGCTTAGCAACATATTCTTTTGGTCTCTGGTAGATAGGGGCCTCATTTATATCGTCAATCATAATATATAAATGAAAACGATTTAAAAAGACAACCTTAAAAAAAATATATCACACAGTTTGCAAGTACTGTAAATTCAGAATTTTTTGCGTGGTTATTATTACTGCGAATAAAATGGCGAGGATAGTATTGCAATAATAATATTTCGCGTTCTGATATGCAGAGTTTCTCAGATCCGCAATTTCCTACCGAAGTTTGGGAGTGTTCTCTCTGGCACTCTAATTTCTTCCACACAAAAAAATACCGTCACGAAAGAACACAATAGTGTTGAAAGTTGCGTTAACCACCAACCAATCAATCAATTAAATTATCATAAATTAATCTCGTATTGTTGTCCATATTTTATCGCAATAATAAATGCATGCATTAATTTCTTAATTTACA
The DNA here is from genome assembly GCA_019925275.1 of Mytilus edulis. Classification (NCBI taxonomy): domain Eukaryota; kingdom Metazoa; phylum Mollusca; class Bivalvia; order Mytilida; family Mytilidae; genus Mytilus; species Mytilus edulis. Next base: position 116,159,639 of record CM034360.1, read on the forward strand.
CTATATTGTCATGCCTTCATGATTATAAAAATTGAAATCGGGAGTAATGTCTGGTGCACAGACCGGAAGGTTATTTGAGCATAGCCTGGAACTCATTCAAGACACAGTTATAATTTGTTAGATCGGGTAATTATTGAAAACCAATAGGAACTTTCTCCTGATTAGAATAGCTCTTATGTCAACTTGATTGCACTTGTTAGTAAAATAGTCAACCAAATCGCCCAGTCATGGCAACCCAGAGGAGGATTAAGGGGGCAGGGGGCCAGCCACATCTCTTTTTGTGAGAAAAATGTTGTTGATTATATAGGGAATCACTGAAGCATGACTGTAGCAAGTCCCCTTATAAGGCTGTCAGTGGGTTCCCACTTATGAAAATTTCTGATCCGCCCCTGCAACTATATACTATATCAACTTCTTTAATGTTAATTTCTATCTATCTATCTTTAATAAATTAAAAGTGAATGGTTATTTTCTGAGAGTACAATACGTTTTATCTATAGAGAAGGTTACTGAGTTTGCCCCTAGCTCATGAAATGCCAACAGTAAGAGGAAAATTTCTATCGGATGAAATTAATAAAATTGAGAATGGAAATGGAAATGCGGAATGTGTCAAAGAGACAACAACCCGACCAAAAATCATAAAACAGCAGAAAACAGCCGAATTGGTCTTCAACACAGCGAGAAAATTATTGAAATACCTTTTTGGTAAGAAGTAGAATTTATAGAATAACCAATTATTATTTGCACGAGAACATGATGTCGCCAATGGTATGTAGTATGTGTTGTTTTTCTGTTTAGCCAATTTGATGAAAATTCAGATCCATCGGAACTCGCGTACTCGTATGAGCAACGAAATCAAAGATCAATATTTTAATTAAATTGCTGTATAGTTATCATTTGCCTATGAATTCATAAAAAATTATAGACGTTAAAGAATAGATATTTGCAAGAACATGACGAACAATACTGACATAAAATTTCTTGAAAGGAAAAAAAGTGAAGCACATAATAAAAAGTTTATGGAATAGGATATATTTCTTCTACATCTGGGTGTTTCATGTTCGCCAGTGAATGAAAAAGGTTTATTTCTCCAACTAAACAAGAATGTGTCCCAAGTATACACGGATGCCCCATCCGCATTATAGTTTTCTATGTTCAGTGGACCGTGAAAATGCGATAAAATCTCTAATTTGGCATTAAAATTAGAAAGATCATATCATAGGGAACATGTTTACTAAGTTTCATGTTGATCGGACTTCAACTTCATCAAAAACTACCTCGACCAAAAACTTTAACCTGAAACGGGACGAATGGACGGGCAGACGAACGAACAGACCAGAAAACAAAATGCCCATAAATGGGGCATAAAAAGGTCGTATATTATTATTGGAAATGTAATATGCATGTATAAATGACAATATTATTCAAACCGCAGAACTTACCTGCTTTGATTAATTTGCTGATATAGGTCTTTCGGCGTATAAATCATTTGAAGATATTACAATTATATTTAAGTGCAAACAAAGGTACAGTCCCTCAAGTTCCCTTTAAAAGCGGTACCCAATACTTTGACTGAGATGGATTTGGCTCATTTTGTATTCCTATTTTTTTTTCAATAAACATTTGAAGAACTTTGAATTCCACAATTTACAGGAATATTTTTAAGGAATATATATTTAACAGTTTGACAAACGTAACTAATTTGGATCATTGAAAAGTTTAAACGTTCAGCTGAATTTGAAAGCGTTTTAACTCCCCTAGGTGCTCTGTGTCCACTTATAATTTCTAGTACAGAACGTATTAAGCTTCAAAATAAATGTTAAAGTAAAATAGTTCTATAGATAATATCACTTATTAATATTAAAGCCAAAATAAAGATTGACTCATTTTTTCTTTTTTTTAATTTTCAAGTAAAAATTTTATTAGTTTAAACATATTTATTTATAGTGGATTGGGAAACAAGTTTTGCAACTTATATTAATCCCTTTCCGCTTTGCGAATTTCATTAAGCTCAGGTTGTATCGATTTGCTCATCGATGAAGGCCGAGCGGTGTCCTATAGTTGCATTAGCAATCCACGTCCTTTGAAAAATGGTGATTAGTTGTCTCATCATGGTCACTCGTACCATATCTCCAACCATTATAGTTTAATATAATTCAAATGCGTGCTTCTCTCTATCATAAAGATTATAAATCTGTACGTATTTATTGTATTCATTTTACAAATTTGATATTTTAACATAACACAGAACATGTGTACATTTTATTTGATAGACGTGACCTCTTTAGTACAATGCTGTGGCTTCTCGTTAATTTTTTTTATGGTAACTTATAATTATGTTAGCCTTGAAACTTCCTTTTTTCAACATATGCACTATTCACTACGCATTATATATTGTTTTTTATTTAATTTTTCATGTTTTAATTTTAATGATTCATATGATGTCCTTCTTTGATGTTTATGACAATTATTATGTTTTCAAAATGTTAAAGATGTTGTATATGTCCATTTCATCGTAAAACAATAATAAAATATTTATTTATTTAACATGCAGGTCAAAACTTTTGAGTTGAATTAACAAATTTAATTATTTATCGTTTGTTGAACAAGTCATTTGATATTTCCTTTTAAAAATGTATTGTATATAAAGGGAGGAGATAAAAATAGTAGTACATCCCGATTTTTATCTTCAGAATCAAGACCAGCACTCAGGGTAAGTGGCTTTCAATATACTAGTCAATTATAAAAAAAAAAATGATCCCAGGCTATGCATTTTTCATAAAAAATGAAATTAGATACACGGTACCAAGTTTTTAAATAAAAGCCCAATTGTTGTATTGTTTACAATGAGTTGCTTTCTTATTAAAATCATCGCTTAAAATCTAAAACGAGAACCTTTTAATGGCAATTTTACGCGTTCAGATAAAAATGAATACCTTCGCAGTTATTTGAATGCATAAATCTCATCTTCACCCTTTCATTTCATAATTTTTCTGTCATCATTTTCTGCAGTTAAGAACTTCCCAACACCTCTTTGTTCAATAATATGATATTTTTATTACTTTCCTACTTGGTCAAGTTGGTGAGGTTTTCAGAATCGTATGCATTTGCTTTGCAACGAAAGTATTTCATATGTTAGTTTAACTCTTTTCCTTATCTATTTACATTTTAGATAAATAAGAGTTCAAATTTGATTATGAGCCTACTGTTACTTTTGTTGACCAGAATCGTTGTCGGCCATGGAATTGGTTCGATTTTTTACTACATACATTCCAAATAGCAACTTTTTTTTATTCAAGATCATGTGATCTGGTCTGATACCAACAATTCTCCCGCCACTGTGTCAACTTGATATTTAAGCTACGCAGGTTTTTTTCCTATTGCGGGAGTTGTATTTTTTCAACAATCAGTGGTCTATTTTCTTATAATGTATGCATATTTAAAAATGACCAGTTACTCATTATCATGCATATTGACCACTAGATCCTTTGGATTTTTCTCCGTCAGTGGGTTTTATTCTCATTGGATAACATGCAATACCTGCTGTATCTAAGTATTTGAAATTTCAGTAAACATTTAGAATACAGTACAAAATAACGTATTATATCCCAATGAAATTAAAATATTGATATAAAAAAAAAACGTCAGTTCATGAAACCTCGTAGATTTTTGAATGTTGAGTTGTAAACGTAAATGATCATATATACTAAGAAAAAATATCAATTCGTTAAAATTTATACAATTGTTATGTTTTTCAAAGATATAGACCAATGTAGAGTACAATACTGTTAATTCAATATTTGTAATATTTACATAGAAAAGATCTGTAATGAAATTAGTAAAACAGTATTTTGATTCCGATAGACTAAAGGGTTTTTGCGTTGAAATGACTTTTATTAGTCTTTGTTGTTAAAAAAAACCCGAAAAAATGCGTAAAAAAGTACTATTATGATCACAATTTAGAGGCATCGTTAGATATGCATTAGTATAACTTAACTATATAGGTTCCGAAAATGTCATACAATGTTAGAACCTCATAATACATCAATTTGTAAAATTGGGAAATAAAGTACAGTTTCTAGGTAAAATGCCGTGTAAATCGGTCCTACATCTTCTTAAATAAAGTGTACTTGTTATTTTGTAGATAAAAATGAATCGCCTTCAATGTATGTCTATGGTTATGGCAGTAATGGTTGTTGCTGCTAATGCCAATGGATATGGCAGACGTGGAGGCTGGGGTGGTGGAGCAGGTGGTATTAGTGGCAGTATCGGAGGTGGTATTAGTGGCAGCATCGGAGGTAAGCAGACGATATAACTCAAACTACTGCGTTTACATTTTGGAATATTCTCACCAGTAGAAAATTACATCGTAGGAACTTGACAATGCAAATAATAATCTACAGGGGACAATACTTACATTGCAACTATGTAGACTATTTAGACGACATACTTCAAAAGTTGTAATCAACTGGCTCGATGGTTTCATTGTAGACGTGCTCCTCTTGATTTTTAATCGCTGTCGGCCAAACAAACAAGTAAAAAAATCCAGTATATTAATTAAATAGTCAAACAAAGAGAAAAGATTGACCGGCTCAGAATTCGAATAAGATATTTGGACAGGGTCGTTCCGATATTTCGACACCCGTCATATATCGTCATCTAGTAAGGCCGAACAACCATTATAGTTCCACATATTATTTTTCTCTGTTTTTGCTGTAAAAAATCTGTCCCGTTAAATTTTCGATTCAAAATGCTGGTCTAGTAAAAAGTATTATGAAAGTATTAAAAGTATTAAAAGTATTATTAAAAATTGTAGATATATTTATTGGACTTCAAGGGGGAATACTAGTCTACTGAATGTTTAATACAACTGCGTTTTATAGCTAGTGAAACGAAAGTATAGGTTGGTTGCACGAATAACAAGCTTTAAAAATAAAATCTACACAAAACAAACACGCATGTGCAAAAGGACAAAGAAGAAAAACCAAAAGAAAAAAATCAATACCTAAGGCAGCAACCATTTGATTTTCTGGGGGGGGGGGGGGGGGGGGGGGGGGACAAGTCGAAAGCAATTTTTTTCTTTCAATTTTAGCATTACATATAGTGGCAGCTGAGGGTGAAACAAACAATTTTTTTTTCTCAGAATCAAAGACAAATTATTTTTTTCTCCAAAAACTGGAAATATCACGTGGTGAAAACGTCTATCTAAGGATAATTGAAAACGCAAAATGTCAGGCAAACAAAGATTTATTATTTTCTTCGGTAATATTAAAGGGGGTGGCCTTGGCGGCGGTCTTGGTGGGTTTGGCGGAGGACTAGGCGGTGGCGGATTTGGCGGTGGACTAGGAGGAGGATTCGGAGGTGGATTAGGCGGAATAGGTGGAGGTTTAGGTGGTGGATTAGGAAGCAGTGCATCCCTTAGTGCCAGTCTTGCTGCTCGTCTAGCCCTTTCAAGTGGTGGTCGTGGTGGTGGATTTGGCGGCGGTCTCGGTGGTGGATTCCGTGGCGGTCTTGGAGGTGGATTCGGAGGAAGAATCGGCGGAGGAGTTGGTGTTGATGCTGGATTTGGCAAAAGGAGTAAGTGGATTTTTTTTATATTACATCATTTCGCTTTTTCGGATTTGAAAGAAGTATAAGTCGTTGGCTGTTTATCAGTGAACTTTCAAATATTTATTCCTATTGGATTTCCAATATGTAAATCATCTAAAATTTATATGAAATTGAAGTTGAAGCTATTTGAAATATCTTACTAGTATTCCGGAAAGTTTGTTTCTCGTCGATAGTATGTAACTTATTAATAACCAGTCTTCGTACTATACCGAAACCAGAGTTCTATATATATTTCAATTAAACTGAATCTTAACAAATGGAGAGAGAAGACACATTTTGCTAATTTTTTTATCATGAAAAATGGATTGTATTATATGTTCAAAATGTCAATGCATGCTTTGCAAATAACATATCAATTTTCTATAGTGGACAATACATAAAATTTTCTACAGTGGACAATAAATAATAGTTTGCTGTTGGTTTTCTTTCTCAGGATACAGAAGAAGTGCAAGTAAGTTAATCTTTAAAATATATATTTTCCTCGTCCGACTGATATAGATAGTCTCAAGAAAATAGCAACTCTCCCACTAGAATTCCATGACTTATGTTGTATCCCAGCAGGTTTTTTTAACTTAACACTCGGGGCTTCAGACGTGTGTGTGGTTTCCTATTATCTCTTATTTTCCAACAATTTCCAAATAAACTATTTCGTTTCTATTACTAAAGTTCACATCTTGTGTATTATTTTTTTCATACAGAAACCAATGTCGGCAAAACATGAAGAAGAAAAAAAAACCATATCGCCGAAAAGACAGATGTTTATACATAAAGCAATGAAAGTCTTTAAAATCGCTCATGAAATCAAATTCAATGTATTGTATTGTTACATTTAGTCTTTTAAGTAACCCTTTTGAATTGATGACATAAACATGATAAAGCAAATAGGTGTGATTTTTAAATTAATCTTTTTCTTTCTTTTTTTAGGCTTCAACTACAACTACTAAACCACTGTGGTGTTTAGTTATATGTGTGATGTTTCGGTGTGTGTTGTCCCTGTCTCCGTATATTTTGAAACAGTTCCAAAATAAATTATTTTGTTCTGAAATAGTCTTCTTGTTTTATTAGTGAAATAAAATTCACATTCAGAGTATTACTGATTTTCACTGAATCCAAATTACACTGAACAAAACTACATATCGTTATATCAACCCATATTGTGGACTATTATTTAGATGGTAGTCTCAGTCCATATTCATATTCCCGTATATGTGGCCCTTCTGGTCTCTCTTATCTGCGTGGATGGTAGTTCACCCTTTGTAAGTGTCAATCACTATGGGATTAAATTAGGTTTGGTAATCTTTGTACACTTAAAAGATATAATAAATACCTGTACAGCAACATCATAAACAAAGAAACTTCCACTGTAAAATATCGCTGTATATAATTATTGAAAAATACTCTAAAGAACAGATTGAGTATTTTGAGCTTGCCTTCGGTGACAGCCACCAATATTAGAGAGTGGGACAGTACGAATGCACAGCAAAAGATTGGGTATTTTGAGTTTGCTGTCAGATTTAGCGACCAATAATAGAGAGGACAGATCTAGAGTTGATTCATAAAAAAGATTGAATATTTTGTGGTAGCCTTTAGTTACAGTAGCAGATATTAGAGAGTATGACAGTATGATTTCATAACAAAATAATGAGTTTTTCGTGATTGTCTTCAGTTATTATAGTCAAAGATATTAGGTAATAGAAAAGTATGACTACATAACAAAACATTGAGTATTTTGAGCTTGCCTTCAGTTACAGCCACATATATATGAGAGTAGGACATAATACATTCATATCAACTTATTGAATGTTAAATTGGAGGTCGTTTCAAAGTATACAGTTACCAATATTAGAGAATAGGACAGTATGATTTCATAACAAGAGATTGAATATTATGTGGTTGCCTTCAGTTACAGCCACATGAATTAGAGAGTAGGACAGAATACATTCATATCAACTTATAAAATGCTAAACTTGAGGTCGCTTCAAAGTATACAGTTACCAATATTAGAGAATAGGACAGTATGATTTCATAAAAAAAGATTGAGTATTATGTGGTTGCCTTCCGTCAGAGCCACATATATATGAGAGTGGGACAGAACACATTCATATCAACTTATTGAATGCTAAACTTGAGGTCGCTTCAAAGTAAGTGTACAGTTATCAATATTAGAGAATAGGACAGTTTTATAACAAAAAATTGAGTATTATGTGGTTGTCTTCAGTTTCAGCTACATATATTAGAGAGTAGGACAGAATTATTTCTGAACAACCTATTGAATGCTAAATTTGAGGTTTACTTCAAGTACAGCTATCAATATTTGAGAATAGGACTATGATTACAAAAGGGTTTAGTACTTAATCTGAGTTGCCTTCAGTAACAGTCACCGAGTATATAGTATGACTATTATTTGCGATTTTAAACTTCCTGTCAGTTGCAGCCACCAATATTAGAAAGATCCTAGTATGTACGATTTACAAGCGATTAAATACTATGAACTTCCTGTATGAGAGTATGAAAGTATGAATTCATATCAAAAGATAAGAGTATTTTGAGATCGCTTCAGTTACAGTCACAACTATTTGAGAGAACAGTGAATTCATAGCAAAAGCTTGAATGCTGAACTTGAGGTTACTTTCAAGAACAGTTTACTAATATTAGCATGATTAGTCAGTCGATCTTTTTTGTGGTTGCCCTCAATAACAGTCACCAATATTAGATAAAGTATGTACGATTTCATAACAAAATGTAATAGTATATTGAGTTTGCCTTCAGTTACAGCCACAAATATTAGAAAGAACATAATGATTACATAACCGCAGAATCATTATGTTGAGTTTGCATCCTGTTAGAGCCACATATATTAGAGAGTAGGCCTACATGATTTCATAATTATAAATGGGGAATGTGTCCATAGGGACACAGACGATGCCCCTCATAGAATATAAGGCTATAAAGCGACATAACTCAAGAACTGTAAAAGTGATGCTTCCAAAAATTGAACTTAGACTGAGTTTTGTATTAAAAAGCATTATATCAATATTTCACTATATAAAAAAGAAGATGTGGTATGATTGCCAATGAGACAACTATCCACAAAAGACCAAAATGACACAGACATTAACAACTATAGGTCACCGTACGGCCTTCAACAATGAGCAAAGCCCATACCGCATAGTCAGCTATAAAAGTTCCCGATAAGACAATGTAAAACAATTCAAACGAGAAAACTAACTGCCTTATTTATGTAAAAAATTGAACGAAAATCAAATATGTAACACATAAACAAACGACAACCACTGAATTTCAGGCTCCTGACTTGGGACAGGCACCTACATAAATAATGTGGCGGGGTTAAACATGTAAGCGGGTTAAACATGTTAGCGGGATATTTAGTTGAGACAAACTCAAGTAAGAGAACTGAAACGAAAAATTCTTTTTTTCATTTGTAAAGGGGCATAACCCTAGAACGATAATCAAAGTACTTGTAAGCACTGAATGGTAAAGATTGCTTCAATTTATCAGTAGGAAGTAAAATTGGATACTGCATGCATTGAATAAAGCATTGGTTGTAGTTGATTCAACTACTATTCTGGACAAAGGAAGATAACTCCAATTTTCAAAGAAGACTTATTTTTAGAAATGAAGGGGGGAATTGCTTTAATTTATCAGTGGGAGGAAAAATAAAACATAGCATTGTAAAAAGCTTTTGATTGTAGTTGATTCTACTATAATCATGGACATAGGAAGATACCTCAAATTAAAAAAATTACCCGATTGATATTTTAAGAAAAAATGAAAATTTAGCATTTTTTCCATTTGTGAAGAGCATCACTCTAGAACAGTAAAAGTGACGGCACTAAAATTCAAACTTGATCTGTATATTGTGATAATAAGCATTGTGTATTAGTATCGTAACATTTGGTTGAGGCAAACTTAAGTTAGAGAATGGAAACCAAAATTGGGACGTACTTACGTACGTACGAACAAGGTTAAAACTTAATGCCCCCTCGGCTATGGTGGGGCATAATAAAAGCTTGGGTATTTTGAGCTTGCCTTACATTACAGCCACAGCTATTAAAGAGTAGTTACATCTAATTGATTGCTTGATTTGAGGTTACCTACATGTTCAGCTACCGATATTAGAAAGTAGGAATATAAGATTTCATAATAAAAGATTGATTATTTTGAGCTTATCTTCAGTAACTGTGACCGTCTTTAGATATGGCATTGTTTATTATTGTTTTGTTGTTAAAGTATCACAAACTGTTATCACAGAGGTATGTCTCGCCTTTTTGTTATGTTGATTATGCAAATGTTGAAATCAAAATAGCAATACTTTAACATCTTACACAAGTTATGAAAATATTCAAAGTCAATGAACCATGACTCAGTTACTTGGCTAAACAATAGCCCTGTCATAGGCGGATCCAGGGGGGGGGGGGGGGGGCTTGAGGCCCGGGCCCCCCTTTTGTGGGAAAAATTTGGTTGATTATATAGGAAATCATTGAAGCATGACTGGAGCGGGCCCCCCCTTAGGTCAGTCAGTGCCCCCCCCCCCCCCCCCCCCCTTAGGAAAAGTTCTGGATCCGCCACTGCATGTACATGAAATGTGCCAATGCTTATACAACTGCATACCAAATACCATCATAACCATTGACTTATTATAAGTCGTTCCCAAATCTAAATACAAACATTAACTAGTAAACTATAGAAAAGTTTCAAAGTCAATAAGAGGGCGTGTGGCTATATTATCTCCATGGAAACGATACTTTCAAATGCCAATAAATTTGCATACCAAATATCATTGACTTAACATTAGTAGTTCATCTTAAACTGATCTAATCACAAACAAATATATGTAAACTAAGATAAGTTTCAGTCATTAGACTGTCACTGAGGGGCGAGGCCAAATATTCTCCATGGAAATGAGATGTGCCAATGCTTATACAACTGAATACCAATTAACATTGGCCTACCACTAATTGTTTCCCTTGAATTGACCTAATCACAAACTAAGACATAATAACACAGAATTTTTTTCAAAGTCAATGGACCATGACTAAGGGGCGGAGCCAAATGATTTCCATGGAAATAAGATATACCGATGCTTACACAACTACATACCAAATATCATTGACCTACCACTTGTGGTTACCCATGAAGTGACCTAATCACAAACTAATACATGTAAAATAAGCAAAAGTTTCAAAGTCAATAGACCATGACTAAGGAGGCGGAGCTAAATGATCTCCATGGAAATGAGATATGCCGATGCTAACACAACTGCATACCAAATATCATTGACCTACCACTTGTGGTTACCCATAAGCTGACCTAATAACGAACTAATACATGTAAAATAAGCAAAAGTTTCAAAGTCAATAGACCATGACTGAGGAGGGTAGGGCCATATAATCTCCATGGAAATGAGATGAGCCAATGCTTATACAACTGCATACCAAATATGATTGACCTACCACTTGTGGTTCGCTGGTTCACCATAAACTAGACATAATCACAAACTAATACATTCGCCGACGTAGGAAACAGCATACCTATGCCTCGCTATTTGACTCCGTGAAGGTGAGACAAAATACGCTTTTAAACTAGATTTGAAATATACATCTTGTATAATCATGATAATAACTGAGGTATGAGGAATTCGGTGCACTGACGAGATCTGCAACCTTCAAGGTATTTCTTGTATAATTGATATACTTTTTCCATGTAATTTCATCTCATGTTTTTTCCTATATATTGTCTGTCAACTCTGAAGTTGTGAGAGTGAAGCACACAGATGGTAGGTGCCCTAGACTCCAATCCTAATCAGCTAGGATTGTCAGTTTTTTTACTGAAGCTCATGGTTCTCTCTTGGAACTCTGACTACCTCAACCAATGATAATCTGTTAACACAGAGATATGTCTGGTCTATTTGATATTTTGATAATGCAAATGTTGAAATTAAAATAGCAATACTTGAATACTAGTATGAAAGTTTTGTTAATATCTTAAGCCAATGAACCATAACTGAAGGTACAGGGCCAAACAATCTCCACGGAAATGATATGTGCCAATACTAATACTATGTCTCATTCAAAATCATACCACATCTTCTTTTTTTATATATAATACAGCTGTATACCAAATACCACTGAAATCTCATAGGTCAATCCCTTTAAACCAATCTAAACACAAACATTAACTTGTAAACTATGTAAAAAGTCAATGAACCATGATTAGGATGTGGGGTTATATAATCTATTTGGAAATATCATTGACCTACCACTAGTGGTTCCCCATAAACTGAACTAATTACAAACTTGTACAAGCAATCTTAGCAAAGTTTCAAAGTCAATATACCATGACTGAGGGAGCCAGACCAAATAATCTCCATGGTAATAAGATGTGACAATGTTAATACAACTGCAAACCAAATATCATTGACCTACCACTAGTGGTTCATCATAAACTAGAAATAATCACAACACTAATACATTGTTGACGCTGTCGACATTGGAAACAGCATACCTATGTCTCGCTATTTTACTCTGTCAAGGCCAAAACAAAAATTGACAATCAGGGAATGGCACAATAGTGCTGAAGTGGAGTTAAACACTAATCAATCTAATAATAGTCAAACATTTCCTTTCTGTGTATACAGATGCTATAATAAAAACAGAACCTGAAATAATATTAAGCATAATAATAAACAAAACAATTGACAATGTTATGAATTAGTTTTAATTAAGGAATGATATTGACATTTCTTTCTGAACAATAATAATAATAACTAGATTTGCCATTGCAAGCAATAGCGGATGGCACCCTTCCCCTATTGCCAGGTGAGCGGTAGCCATGGTAACGGCGGTCATTTTGGAAATTCCAAACTCAAAAGTCAAGTCTACATTAGCTGAGCAACATTTGTTATAAGTTTCAATAAATTTGAAGCATTTTGAAGTTTTTTGTATTTTTGCTGTTTCCATGGTAACGGCGGCCATTTTGAATATTCCAAAGTCAAACCCCCGCTGCAATTTTTTCCCTCCACAATCATATACCATTTAATGTCTCTAGAATAAATTAAACATTGATGTTCTAGAATGTTCTGTGAAAATTCAAAGTTTTGACCTTTTTGCATTGTTTCCATGGTAACAAGAGCGATTTTGGAAATTCCAACGCCAAATTCCACATCTTCCAATGTTGCTCATCGTAACTGTGAAGTTTCATTAAGTTTGGAACATTTTGAGATTTTTGAATTTTTTGGAGTAGTTTCCATGGCAACATAGTAGTTCCAATGAGTGCCAAAATCATCCAACACCTGTATATAGTGGGCACCTACATTGTATTAAAATATAATGATTCTGAGTTAAATAGTATCCAAATAGTTCCCCAAAACAAAAGACGGGATTTTTTCACATTTGTTCCGTTTCCATGGTAACGGCAGCCATCTTGAAAGTGCCACCCCCAAAAAGCAAATCTTCATCTGGTGGTTAACATTATGGTATAGTTCCATCTTCTTGGGTCCATTCACATTAGAGTTCCAGACTGGACAAAAATGTGTGGAAGAAAAATAATAATAAAAATAAAAACAAAAAGAAACGTAGAATAACAATATGTCACCCAAACTCCGTTTAGGGTGCCATAATAAATACAAAATTATATCACAGATATCTATATAAACATCTAAAGAAACAACATGTCTGATAAACAAGGACACACAAATGTCAACAATCTGATGTGGACAGAAATAAACACGAAGGTAAAGAACACACATTTATATCACCGATTATAAAAACACAACATTATTTAGCAACCAACCTCTATATAATATTTAACATTTTGTAGTCATTTATTTTGTACAAATCATCATATTCAATTACTTCACCATATATCTATATTATAATATTATGTTTACCGAGGGCAAAGTCTGAGGTCAATATAGGTTTTTCTGGGTTTTATCAACTATATTATAATCTTGTAACCACATCATTAAAAGTTATAAATAGTTTTGTTGTTTCATGTTTTAATAAAACTTTAATGTTTTACAATTGAGATAGGCTTCAAAAATTATCATTCTTTTCTCAGTAATTTAAAACAGTTTGACAATTATATCATCTTTGTGAAGTTAATTTAGAAACAAAAGTAGTTACAAAACTCACGTGTGGTAGAATATGATATATAACATAGTCATAAACAGTACAAATACTTTATATTCAAAGCATAATTATTGAAGATTTCTAGGTAAATATTGAAATCAATTTTGCATGATAATAACCAATTAATTTGGTTGGCAATAAACAATATCTAAATTTATCGGTGGACAATTATTTTCAAACATTTAATACTTTGTCATCTCTTAACAAATTTAGACTGACCAAAATTAAACCTT